>JBAGKK010492796.1:4906-15596 GCA_037177015.1 Euceroptres primus
TTGATGAAATCTTTTAAACTTCTGCTCATTTGACGTATAATTTGAATTTTCCTTCCCAATTACGGGAAGGAAAAAATGTTATTTTATTTGATTTAGAAAAAAAATTGTTTATAGTAAGAATTTTTATTTAAAAGTACAGTAAAATAATAAAATATTTTTAATCAGCGTTTATTGCATATATTTGTTGGACACGTGGATGCATCAGGAATAAAAATAGATAAGCATTATGAGTTTTTTATTTTTTATTATTCTACGTGACATTTATTTGCTTATAAAAGGTCTCTATGATTTCCGCAAAATGTGGTTTGATATCTCCGTGACATTCAAGGAAGCCATGAGAATGCGTGCACATAAATGGATAAAGAGAGCGTTCTATCTTGATACTGAGTGACTGCAGTCATCAAAATCTACTTTTCTTTACCTTCGGCACGCGCTCCTCATTTCTGCTCTTTTAATAAAGAGTAACATCCTTTTATAACAATGAGCTCCTATTACTTTGAAATTGTCTAGCATTTGTAGTCTCGCACTTCATGTTCAAGAGATATCTTTCATAATAACATAACTGATTAATAATCATTTTTCAGAATCTATTTTTGTTTATTTAATAAATTCCAGAATGAAAACTGGTTTGTAATTGAGACAAATTTTTTAAATGCAATTAAAATAAAGATAGTAGATTTTAGAAGATGAATTTCAATAGGACCTTCTGCAACAAACTTTTTGTATGTATGTCATTTTTACAAAAGCGTTGAAAATCACTGGGCAATATGTATTTTTAACATTGTATAGAATATCAGCTAATCCAGAAAAGTTTCTTTTTTAAAGCAAATTGTACTTGAATTTTAAAATGACATTAGAAATTCTGAGAGATTCTCTCCCTGAATCTTAATTTGCATAACGCCTTTAATTTCCTTTTTTTTCGGCTGACACTCGTATCTCGTATCTTAATAAACTCTAATATATTCCAATGAAAGGGTGCAGCACCCTGCCGAGGGGACCACGTTACGGATTTAAGTAATTATGTCACTGACATTTGAATCGTTAATATGGGTCAAGTAAGAGGTCATAAAATTTATAGACTCCAACAGATTAAGATAAAGACATTGTTAAGAGTGTAAAGTCAATGTAAAAGCTGCGAGCGTGACTTGTAAATAAAATGGGCGGAACTCGACACTATTTAAGGCTTTGTTTATGCCATAGACAATTTTGCACTTGGCGATACAGGAACGTAGAACACGTTGGGCCTTGCGAAAAAGGGAGTGACATGTTTATGCCATATATATTACGTTAACAAGCTGCATTCGACATTTGCATTTTATGCTGTTGTCATCTCGCTAATACATTTGGAATGATTTTAATCTGAGAATGCTGGATCAAATTGATATAAACTTTAAATTCCTTTTCCATCTTACTCAATATACATTTTTATATACCCTTAAAAATTTTTCATTTTGCTAATTATATTCTACCTTTTAAATTTATTTAATAGTTGTCATCGGTTGTTATTGATGAAACTCTTGAATTGTTCTATATATAGTAATAAAAAGTTGAATTTTTTCTAATAAACACTTTACCAATAAAATCTAATAGTTTGTTAAAAATTTTTCTCTGTAAAAGAAATTATAAACACAAATATTCTGAGAGTCCCACTAACGCAATTACTCTTCAAACTTAAATTATCCTTTAATATCCTCTTCTAATGGTTTTATTGCAGATCATTTTTTCACTAAATTTTGGGGTACATTTGATGATCCGGATTTTTATATCCGATAAACAGTAAAATAATCAAAACGAAATAATATTGAAAATACCATTGCGAAAGGCATCAATCCAAGAATGCATAGTACCATCCACTATTGTACGTACCATTCAATCTTGAGTCAGATGTTTCAATTTCTGTGTCACAAGCAACATTCACAAAAGTCACATCTGAACTTCAATTTTATTATATTATACAATGTATTCTTTATTTGTTTATCATTTAAATAAATCCACGGAATCCTGAAGAATACGAAAATTATTTCACAATAATGTCTTATCGTAGAAATTGACGATGGTTTATCATGATGCTTTTTTAAATTTTTGTTTATACTTTTTGGAGAAGGTTGTCAAGACTGAATGACATTTAGCACGTGTCACCATGAAACGGAAATCGGGGATTCACGTGCATTCGGTACAACGCGCGGTGCTGGACTGGTTGACTGTCGGTAGACAGACTTTCTTCCGTGCAATGAATCGCCTCTTTCGCCTCTTTCGCCTCTTTCGCCTCTTTGATTACGAACACTGTTCACCTTCCTCTGGAGCTCCCTTGGCCCCGCCAACGGTCCCAATATCAGAACTGGCCGCGGCACTCAGAAAGGCCCCATCAGACCCCGTTTAGTTTAGCTTTAGAATCCTTAGCTGCTTCTCTCGTCTTGTATCGGTGTATCTAACATCATTCGACATGCAGATCCTCGGGCACAACGCGTCCCATATTATCCGCTAACTTTCCACAGCGATTACATTGAAAAAGAAATTCTTAGATGGAAGTCAACCTGGCAATTTGATACGAGGCGAAGAAGAGAAGGTTCTTGAAATTTTTAAAAATGTCCTTAGAGCTTACGGAATATTTATTATTCTTAATATGTCTATAGAGCATATAGGATATCAGCTTATGTAAGAAAATTCTGAAGAAGCTCCTAGGAATTTCCCGAGGATTTTCTGCGAGTTTTCTTCAAAATTTTGTTGCACTGTTATAGGATGCATATAAAAATACTTGTAATAAGTAAATATATCAGTGGTACAGTTTATATGCTTTCATAAATATTTTACAGGAAATGCGTCTGTTAGCCTTTTATCGACAGACTGTAGTGGTGAAATTCTGGAATTTACTGTTCACAATAATTTTTTTGACACAGTGTGCGTAAAATGCGTTTTTACACACCCATATTAGTGCGTAAAACGGCTTGTACCCACTAGTATGGGTGTGTTAAAAACGCATTTTATGCACACTGTGTCAAAACATATCGTATGCAACTCGTGCATACGGTTTTACGCACATGTTGCATAATATACTATTTTCCGGCAATTCATAACTGATTTTCGTGTATTTTTTTTAGAAATATTCAACATTAAATTGTTAAGAATCTTGTGGCAGCCGATTTTGGAATTTGTTGGCTAGTGCAATTCTACATAAATAAATAAACTGACAAAATGAACTATTTTAACAATTTGATTTTTTCAGATCTGGGGACGTAAATAAACATACTATGGATCAGAATTAATAAAGGTACTCTTAAAGAACATAAATATTCGATTGAGTAGTGAACTTGATTGTTATAAATAAGTTTTATATAACAAATACCCCACTATTGTAATTTTGGGTAGAAATGTGTACTTTTAAAAATTAAATTAAGGTGATTTACTATCGGAATGATAGGCAATGATAAATTGTTATCATATATAAATAATTGATATTATTTTAAACAATTTTAGTAACAAATATACAATTTTGTGATTTTTCTCAAAAACAGAATGTTCTCCAGTTACTAAAGTGTACTAGAATGTATGTAGAAATGGTCTGCTGGTAAGAATGATAGTTAACAATTAACTATTTTTAAGTTTAATAACAAATTTTAAAAACAAATCACTGATTTTTTTTTGTGAGAAAAAATGTCAAAATCAGTGATAACAAATGTCAAATCAGTAATAACAATGTCAAATCCGTAATAACAAATTTTAAAAACAAATCACTGATTTTTTTTGTAAGCAAAAATGTCAAAATCAGTGATTTGTTTATAAAATTTGTTATTAAACATATAAATAGTTAACTGTTAACTATCATTTGCACCAGAAGACCATTTCTACATGCATTCTCCAATACACTTTAGTGACAGGAGAGCATACTGTTTTGAGAAAAATCCCAAAAATGTATAGTTGTTTCTAAAATTGTTTATAACAATATAAATTGTTTTTATATTATAGCAATTTAAATATATATTTGATATAGCCTATCAATAATAAATCACCTTAACTCAATTTTAAAAATTACACATTTCTATCCAAAATTACAAAAGTGGAGTATTTGTTGTATAAAAACTATTTATAACAATTAACTTCATTACTTAACCAAATATTTCTGTTCTTTAGGAGTACCTTTACTGATTCTGATCGATAGTGTGTTTATTTAAGTCCCCAGATCTGAGAAAAAAAATCAGCTCATTTTGCTAGTTTACTTATTTATGTAGAATTGCACTAACCAACAAATTCAAAAATTGGCTACCACACGATTCTTAACAATTTAATTTTGAGTATTTCTAAAAAAATACATAAAAATCAGTTGCGAATTGCCGAAAATAAATTATTATGAACAGTAAATTCCAGAATTTCACTACTGTGCGGCATGAAGGACAGGAAGAAATTTGTTGCCTTTCGAGAAAGGATGTAGTGAAAGTGGAAAGTAGGGAGGGGGGAAAGTGAAGTCAAATTACTTCACTCTATAATACCCAATTTACAATTCGAAAATACGAGAAACACACTTTTCCAAATTACAGAAGTATTACGTTATAAATATCCGCACGCAGATCATAAATATTCAGGGTGCTTAAAGCAAATTTTATGCCTTTTGTATATAAAGCAGGTAATTATTTAATCTTCATTTATTTAATCAATTATTTAATCTTCATATTACGAAAATTGCATTGCACAACAAATTTACATTAAATAATGGCGTATCATTTTGATCAGAGGTTGGCATCAAATTTCAAATATTATTTTCAACTGTTCCTAACATTTTAATTCCAAGGATTCTAAATTTGAATCAAAATAATAAATATGATTTGAAATATTTCAAATCCTGGGGTATCATTTTGAACTTCAATGTTCAATCATTAATTTCTCTTCTAACTTCAATGTGGCATACTTTTATTTACTTTTTTTTGTTTCATTTTGATACCATGCTGCAAATTAAAACTTTATCTACAGATTTACTGTGAAATTATTATACCATAACTATTTTTTGACTCTATGGAATGCGGATTTCATCTCACTTTATGAAGAGATGTTTTTAAACACAAGAAATGCAATTACAAAAAGAGATATATCACCTTTTTCCTGACATTATAAAACTACTCGAGTTATTGTACTATACATAGTTTGTAATCACTAAAAGCAGTTTACAGTCAAGTAGTGGCAATAACATTAAGAAGTAAATGGCAGTTTAATTATACAGGAAAAGTGTAGTAATGCTAATAATTCCTTTAACTTTCATCAAACGTCCCTGGAATGCTGAGTTAAATGTAATGTAGTGTTTGAATTATAATTCACCATTTTAGGAAATTTAAGCAATTTGTACTTAAGTGTAATTTCTAATTGAAATTCAATTCAGAATAGTTATTTTGTATTTTCCTTGCACATTGCACAGTAATTTAAGTAATTTCTGCACAGCTTTGGTGAGACTTAAAGCATCTGAGATGAATGTTGAAGATTCTGTCGTTTCCGTTCTCTAAGGGGTCCCTTCAGTTTCGTCCTGGTTTTTAACAAACGTCATTCGCCAATCTAGAAAATCGGCCTCTCTCTCTTGCTAGAATCACCTTTCTCGAGTTATTCGCACATGCATATAATACTTCTCACACCGTAAGTTTTGCATACTCGTGCTCACGACGGCTCCTTTTATTTAGTCAAAGGGGCGAGTTCTTATCCAGCGCTGAATAGACATTCATGAGACGAGGTTCTAAATCTCATGCTCATTTTGCACCAAGAAAACCTGCTGCATAGTATATGTATGCCAGTATAAAATTTTCTTATAATGTACTTCCAAAATGACCTCAACGTGACCCAAAAGCTGTTCGTAGTGCAATTTCTTTTCCACAATAATGAATGATATCATCGCGAATAATAATAATACATCAGGCTTTCTCTGATAATCTATGTTAAATAGGTCCAGACGAAAAGAACGGAAAGCGTAGGAGTCTAAAAGAGAAATGGGAAATATTTTATTGAAGATCATTACTTCATATTTCTGCAACCTTTTTTACAGGGATTTTCAAGAGAAAAAAACAGTAGATAAAATAAACTTGTTATTTCAAGCATTACTGCATGTAAGGAATTGTATATTATGATGAAGGAAAATTGTAGAAACTTAAAGTCTTAAAAATTATATAAGTAAACCGAAAAATGGTATTGAGCAGTGGGAAATGGAATGTATAAGATGAAAAGTAATCAGTGAAGCATTCTCATGATTTTAAACTGCTACACTTACTGTAGATTGAAACTTAAAAGAGTAAAACACGAGTCTCAAGGCACACTTTAACGGTATATTTCCCTGGCACGCAGATCTGGGTTGTTGGAACGTGGCGCACTAAGGCAAGGTGTTTTGGCTTCATTTGTGGCATACTAGGGAGTAGGTATACGGACAATAAAAGCATTCGAGGCCGTTCTCGCGTAATAATTATTGTTACCGAGTTCACAGACAACTTTACGTAACATTGCAGTGTAGTCGGCGACAGATCCGTAGGCCGATGACTTCACACCATGGTAAATGACTGGAAATGATCACCAGCTCGTGACGATTCAGGATTCCGGAATCAGGAACAAAACTTGCAACATTTTATGCTTTACATCAATTTGCAAGGTTTTCTACGCTAATTATGATGTAATATTGTAATACTCACAGTAAAATCAAAGGATATCCCATTTACAATCTTCGACATAACAAAATTCAATGTTGCTACTCCAAAGAAATTTCACATTATGTAAATACTTTTTTTAAAAGCAGGCTCAAGAATCTTCACATCATATTACTGTACACATTCAAAATGTCAAAGCGTTGCAGATCAATTTTTTAACAATCAAAAACAATTGAAAATACGTTGGAATAATATTCATTTGTTTTTGGATAAAACTGTTTCAGATCAAATTAATCCATTTTTTGGATGACACTCACTCTGAAAATTGGCTAGAAGTAATTTGTAAATAATTTGTATGCATGTAGTTTTATGTTTCGACCAGCTAACGGAAAAGCGTCTAACGAACAATCGTGGTTCTACCACTATTGGAAAATCGTGTTTGACATGCATGTACCTAATTCCCTTGTTTTGTCTGAACATATCGAACGGTGCATTTAGTGTAGTTAAAACGACTGTCACAATCGCAATTCCGTTTTCTTCGCATAATTAAAAAAAGGATCAATTTTCCAGTTCTGTAAGGTTTTAAAATATTTCTAGATCTTTCAAGGGATTGCAAAATATTTCAAGGAATTCAAAAAATTTCCAGATATTTAAAAGATTTTTATTTTATCATAACTTTCAGAAAAAAATCTCAAATAAATTGAAGTTAACACAAATTTTTGCCAAAAATGTGGAACTGAAAGTCAGTCTAACCGCAAACATTGAAGAGTGATGGAACGAGAAAATGAAAACGCCAATGTGACAGTGGGGAGCTTTCACAGAGGAGAGAAAGATGTTGGTGAGCCTCGGAGGAAGGCAGCCAGATGCTCCGAGGCCAGCGAGAAAGAGGACAACGATTGTGTAGCTTGGATGTTATCAATTTTATAATTTTTGTATTAGAATCTTAAACATTTTGATTCATGATGCATATTTAATGAAAATTCTACTTTTTCTACATTTTTTTGCAACTAGATTTACTTAACCAAGCAAATTTTTATCATAAACAAAGTTGTAAATTGAAATTGTAAATTCACAATAAGTGAAGTTAGAAATGTTACATTATTTCTTAAACTGTTTGCCCAAAAAAACCACTGCGTATTGCAAATTAGATAGAAACACAAGAATTTTTTTTTGGATGTCACCGTTCGAATACATATTTACTGTAAAACAGAAACCGTTATTTCAGTGGTGTTATTTCTCTCCCATATTGAATTCATTCATGTAAATATTCGTGCGTAAATGCATTGATGATTGCCATAGACGATAAAATTATTATTATTATTATTAGTTATTATTATTATTATTGTTAGTTAGTGTTTCTTTGTGGTTTTTAGGGTCCAATAATAAAAACAACTGTTTTTTAATTAAACGTTTCGACTCATATGGGAGTCCCCTTCAGTGATTTATTTCTAAACAAAACCGAAATTACATTTTCAGTAATATACTTTTGATACAGATAACAATGAAGAAAAAAAGTATATTATTATAGAAATTAAATTTCAATTATAACGCTGTTTGTTGTAGCAGTTTTTATTTTTAAATATATATTTTGTATAATAAGTTTTATGATAATCAATCAATTAATCAATACCAATGAATCAAATGTAATTAGATGCAATTAATTACAACCAATCATTAATTAATTAATCAATTATAAAGTGTATCATAGTAATTTGAAAGCATTCTGAAACACAACGTGGATAATTATATAAAAAATATGAGAAAAAATATAAAAAAGATAATGGTTTAAAATTTTTTATATTTTTTCTATAATTATCTACGTTGTATTTCAGTATGACTTCACGTTACTATGTTACACTTTATAATTGATTAAATACACTAAAAAATAAAAATGCTTTTAGAGCCAAATTCGGTATGGAAATAGATCAGGCAATAAAACCATCCGACTTCAGTTTAGTTCATGAATCCCGAATAAAAGAATTACGATTTCTGAATTAAAATAAAATGATTGTGGATGAAAAACAAAATCGAATCTCGTCTCATTTTTCAAAATAAAGTTAATCAGACATCATATAGAACAGCCGAAGATCATACTAGAATGCCCAAAAAAGCATACCGGATTGAAAGGAAAGTCTAGTTTTTACTGTGAATAATTAATTAATTAATTAATGATTGGTCGTGAATTAGTTGTAATTAATTTCATTCATATTGATTAATTGATTAATTATCATAAAACTTATTATATAAAATATATATTTAAAAACAAAAACTGCTACAACAAACAGCGTTATAATTGCAATTTAATTTCTATAATTATATACTTTTTTCTTCATTGTAATCTGCATCAAAAGTATATTACTGAAAATGTAATTTTAGTTTTTTTTATTGTTGGCCCCTAAAGCCACATAAAGAAACACCAACTAATTCAATACCAGAGGGTCAATACAAATCTCCATCATGATTTATTATTATTATTATTATTATTATGCTTTTCTAATATGGACCAGAGGAAGAATATCATTTTAAAAAATACATAATTGTTCATTCCGTCAATCCATTTATAAGTAAATTAATTTACCTACAGGAATAAAAAGGTAATTGAAAAGTATGTAATTCCAAATTGTCGACTTTAATTTGCACTTTTCACTTCTCCCAAAACATTCCTCTGAGATAGTCAATAATTGTAAGGTCAAGATTTCCATGAGGTGCCTTCACTCTATCATTCAAATGAATGACAGAAGAAGACAGAGAAGGATATGCTTTCTCACGTAACCCTCAATCACTCTGCTTTCTAAGTGTCTTTCGAGTTCGATTTTTTTCCTTGAGTAATTATTATATGTACTGAGAAAATGATTTAATTCAAATAAAATTTGTTTAACTCAAACAAAATTTTTTTAATTCAAATAAAAATTTGTTCAAATCAAGTAATGTGATAATTGATATTGATAATTATTATTGACTTAAAATAATGAAGAATAATGCATAAGTAAAGTTGAGAATTTTAGTATTCAAAATTTGTAACTTTTTTTCAGTATTTTATTTGAATAACATTTTAATGTCCAATAAATTAGAATTTTTAGCACATCTGTTTGTAATGTATTTCTAATTTATAAAAATTCTAAATCTTTTGGTTTCTTATCATAATTAAAACGCATTTTCCAACACTTTTCAAGACAAATATAGTGTAATTATTGTAGGTACCTAATAAAGTATAAAATGAATTCAAGTAAACTCGAAACAGGGTCAGATTCCGACCCACAGAGAACGGGTCTAGTGATTCTTGGACTCAATTGCGTCAATTGAAGTGAAGAGAGGAAAGAATGAAATTAATGAGTTTTAATATTATTTGCTGAATCTACCAAATTAATTTCTAACTTTTTAATAATTATTCAGAGAATTTGAAGATTTGATATTTTTTCGTATTTGATATTTTTTTCATATCAACATATTCAATAGCTACAAAAAAGAAAATATTTGCAATATCAAAGACAATTGAAGGGTGGCAGTACAAAATTAGATAACCAACATTTTTGTCGAAAATGGGCTTTTTAAATAAAAAGTTCTTAAAAAATCTAATACACGTTGTGTTAATTTTAACGTTGTGTCTCATTTTTATCCCTTTAGTGACCACTTCACCATAAGGTTACCGACAATTTTTAAAAATAATTTTTACAATTTTAATAAAAAAAATTCTGAAAAAATTTGACAAGCATAAATGCATCTCAAAGAAGGTTTTCTAGGCAGAAATTAATTTTAAAAATTTTTTGTTTATTTGCAAAAATTGAAAAGTAGAGTTTTCCAAAACTGTAATTTTCTAAATAAATTTGATATTAATTAAATTTGATGCTACTTAAAGAAATTGATTTCTCGAAATTATTAAACTTTATTGATAAAAAAATATAAGTTTATTTTTTTATCAGATTTTCAACGAAAAATTGTTTGACTCAATGCGATACCGTCACACTAAATCTTGATTTTTTCGGAACAGAATAATTTCCTTTTATCAAAATTTTTTTCTTCTCATTCACCATCCCCATATCTCGGGAGTAAGTTTTTATTTTTATAAAATATTGAAAATTCGATTT
>JBAGKK010492807.1:0-15594 GCA_037177015.1 Euceroptres primus
TATATATATATATATATATTTGATACTCAAATTGTATGCTCAAAATTTGTCGAAAATGATTTTTAAATAATGTTTAAATAAGTTTCCTCTGAACTGAAAGTTGTATAACGAAGTATATTAACAAAATTCTAATTTATTCAATTTACATCCCATTTCCTTACATTTTATGAAAAAGTCAATATTTATAGTCAACTTGATGTTTAATTACTGCAAGTATAAAATAAGTGAGGAACAATTGTTGAATAGTTATATTGAAAAATTACTAATGAGTAAATAAATAGTACATATTCATGGTTGCTTTTTAAAATAATTATTGTGAGTATAAAATAAGTGAGAGACAATTGTTGAATAGTTATATTGAAAAATTACTAATTAGTAAATAAATATCGTCTTCTTTCGAAATCAGCCAGAAAATTTAAAAAATGTTCAAAATCACAAAATAGCGGAGGTTTTTCTAAAATATTTATAGACGATTTTCTGAAAAAACCCATACTTATATTTTTTGCCAATTTTTTTTTTGAATTTGTACTATCATAGGGAAGACATCTTGTGGGTTTTATGCGGGCTAAATATTTTTTGTGGCTAGGAGAATTTTTTTTCAGAAAATCGAAATTTCGCATCTTTTTCGAATGTAACTACAGATACGAAAAAATGTTAAGAAAATAGTTTGCACAATTAAAACAGTTCTGCAAAAAGTTCTTTTACTCATTTTATGTACAAAAAAAATTTTCTTAACTCCTAGTTTATGAAAACACCCATAAATGAGGAAATAAATAAATAATTATTATTATGGCCAGAAAATTATTTTTCATAAAATAGAATTTTCAAATTTTTTGCTGAAACGATATGTTACAAAAATAATGTCAAGACTAAAAATTGTTTGCCTAAAAAGTTTTTATATTTAATATATTTAAATATATTTCACATTCATCCTGGTATTTTTCAATAATGTACAAAAACTTCTTTTATATCCCAGTAAAAACAATAAATAATACCTGGGCCCATGCTTTGAGATTTTTATTATCTATTTCTTCAGATTCTTTATTAGAGACTTCGAGAACCAAGGAGTAATCATTGGATTCTGTAGATAATTTCGGAATCCAATTGTGTAAGGCAGTTTTGGCCATGTAAGAACTTTTCATATCACCTTCATCAGTCTCCATTTTCCATATGTAACATTTTGTTATTCCGGGATGGACGGCACCTTCTTTCACTCTCGCGTTTTCATTCGTCGAAAACTTTTTAGGCAAACAATTTCTTGTCTTGCCATTTTTTTTTTGTAACTTAAATTGATTCAGCAAAAAATTTGAAAATTCGATTTTATGAAAAATAATTTTCTGACCATAAAATTGTTTAGCCCACGTTAACTTATAGAAAGTCTTCTTTATATAAACGTACATTTTTTAAAAATATTTAACAAAATAACAAGGTGAATATTTCCATAAACCAGGAGTCAAGAAAATTTTTTTCTGCATGAAAATTGAATTTTTTTATTTTTTCGGAAATGGTGCAAGATATCATAAATGAGTAAAAGAACTTTTTGTAGAACTTTTTTAATTGTGCAAACTATTTTCTTAACATTTTTTTGTATCTGTATTCGAGAAAAATGCGAAAATTCGATTTTATGAAAAAAATTCTCCTGAGCACAAAAGTTGTTTGGTCGGCATAAAACTCACAAGATGTCTTCCCTATGATCGTACAAATTCAACAAAAAATTGGCAAAAAATATAAGTGTGGGTTTTTTGAGGAAATCGACTATAAATATTTTCAGAAAAACCACCGCCATTTTGTTAATTTTGAACATTTTTTTAACTTTCTGGCACATTTCGAAAGAAGACGATAAACACTACCAGAATCTAGGAAGAAATCTTAAATATCTTAATTAGGTCAAAAGTTATAGAAGTTTAAAGAAAAAATTGGACTTTTCTTGAAAAACAAAGAAAAAATTCAAATACCCATAACTTCGTAGAAATTTTTTTTTCACAAATCGGAAAAATACGTATGGCCTAAATTTCTCAAAAAAACAACATATTTTGCCCCGAGAGATTCTGCGACTTCAAGTGTAGAACCTGCCTGATTTGAAATGGATTAAGTCAGTAGAAATTTTATTAACAAATTGTTTGTTTAATTAGATAATTAAAAGATTATAGTAGACAACTTTGTTACACTTTAGAAGGGAGATATCTTTTATTTGAACTAATTTGGTCGAATCCCCGAGGAATTATTGAATTTGCATGTCTGCTGTAAGCGACCTTTTTATATGGATTTGTTTACTTTATTTAATAATAATAATGTCATAACTATAAAAGAAAAGTAGAGTCAGACAAAATATTTTACTTAAAAATTTTTAATTAAACTCTCAATACAGAATCAAACTCATAAGAGATGTAAGCATAATTTTTGCTGCTTGTATCTTATTGCTAACAGTACCAGAAGCGTGAAATTAAGTGTGTTTGATTTTTAATAATAAAAATCACTGTAAAATATTACCAGTGGCTAATTCAATGCAGTATTAAAGAATATGAATTCATATACTCTTAATTATTTTATTTCAATAATTTTGGTTGAATAATTATTAAAGATATGTAGTAAATATAAATGTACAATTGCACATATATCGTATTTATGATTAGAATCGGGAATAGCCAGGAGGGTATTTATTTACAACACATTTTGTATACATATGACCAGTAAAATGAAAATTCAATTCACAAAATATTCTATGCCATCGATAGATAAATGAGACAAAATTTCAACATCTTTATTGAAGCAGTAAAATTTCATTGATTCGAATTTGGAGAGAATATATGGACAATTTTATTTCAAACGTATTTAATGTTGTTTATCAATTACCAAACAAATATGGACATTTTTTATTTTTAAATAGGCCACCTTTAATCGTGTTTAATTAAACATTTAAACACGATTAATAAGTTTCGTCAAGAAACAAAGTTGTTTGTGGTAAGTATTTATTTAGAGATATAACTTTTTATTCAGACAATTTTACATCTTTCAAAATGACAATACATGCATTGCGATGGTAAAAATAAAAGAAAATTATAGTAAAATCTATCCTTTCAAGTAATTCATTGGCGCCTCGATTTGAATTATTATTTATTCATAACTTTTCAAAATTTAGTTTTGCGACCGAACAAAAAAACAAATATTGATTAATTTTCAAAATTAGTGTACTATATAGAAAAAAAATTCGAAAGAGCACGTGCACATACTACATTACGCTTTAAAGGGGAGGGGGAGTCTGTTCTAACATCTAACGTCACAGAGTGTCACATGGGGAGGGGTCTAAAATTTTTCTAGCATGTCTCACTTTTTTAAATGAAGTTTAAACAAACACATTAAAAACCAATATTTCCGAAATTAAAAAATCTAGATCAATAAATGAATCACGAGTATTATTAAAAGAATGCTGATACTAGTATCAACTAGACTACATTTTATTAATTTCAGCATTAGATTAATAATTTTTCGACAACATAAATAGCTATATCTAAGAAAGATTTTAATTTTTGTTTACGTTTTACTGTTCAGAATTTTAATTATTTTAAAAACGAAAAAAGATCTTCCGGAAGAGTTTATCGAGGCCTCGGTGGCGCAATTGGTTAGCACATCGGCACATGAAATGGCAATGGCTTCCGGTTCAACCCGGGCCGACGTAGATTTTTTATCGTTTTCAAAATAATTAAAGTTTTGATCAGTAATACGCAAACAAAAATTAAGATCTTTCTTAAATATAGCTATTTATGTTGTCGAGAAATTACTAATCTAATGAGGAAATTAGTCAAATCTAATCTAGCTGATGGTATAGTATCAGCATTCTTTTAATTATACTCGTGATTCATTTCTTGATCTAAATTCTTTAATTTCGGAAATATTGGTTCCTAATGTGTTTGTTTAAACTTTATTTAAAAAAGTGAGGCATGCTAGAAAAATGTTAGATCCCTCCCCTTGTGACACTCTGTGACGTTAGAACAGACTCCATGTAATATGTGCACGTACTCTTTCGAAACTTTTTCCATATAGGACACTAATTTTGAAAATTTTGAAAAGTTATAAATACATAATAATTCAAATTGAGGCGCCAATGAATTACTTCAGAGGATAGATTTTACTATAATTTTGTTTTATTTTTACCATGGCAATACATGTATTGTTATATTGAAAGATGTAAAATTGTCTGAATAAAAAGTTATGTCTCTAAATATGTACTTATCACAAACAACTTTGTTTTTTGACGAAACTTATTAATCGTGTTTAAATGTTTAATTAAACACGATTAAAAGTCGCCTATTCAAAAATAAAAAATGTCCATATTTTTTGGGTAATTAATAAACAAAATTAAATATGTTTGAAATAAAATTGTCGATATATTCCCTCCAAATTCGAATCAATGAAATTTTACTGGTTCAATAAGGATGTTGAAATTTTGTCTCATTTATCTATCGATGGCATAGAATATTTTGTGAATTGAATTTTCACTCAAAAAACCCACACTTATATTTTTTGCCAATCTTTTGTTGAATTTGTACTATCATAGTGAAGACATCGTGTAAGTTTTATGCGGGCTAAATAACTTTTGTGGCCAGGAGAATTTTTTTTTATAAAATCGAATTTTCGCATTTTTCTCGAATACAACTATAGATACGAAAAAATTTTAAGAAAATAATTTGCATAATTAAAAAAGTTCTACAAAATGTTATTTTACTCATTTATGATATCTTGCAACATTCCCGGGAAAAATAAAAAAATTGAATTTTCATGCACAAACAAATTTTTTTGATTCCTGCTTTATGGAAATACCCACCTTGTTATTTTGTTAAATATTTTTTTAAAAAGTACGTTTATATAAAGAAGACTTCCTGTGAGTTTTACGTGGGCTAAACAATTTTATGAACAGAAAATTATTTTTCATAAAATCGGATTTTCAAATGTTTTGCTAAAAAAATTTAAGTTAAATATCAAGACAAGACATTGTTTGCCTAACAAAATTTCGTCGAATGAAAAAGCGAGAGTGGAAGAAGGTGCCGTCTATTCCGGAATAAAAAAATGTCACAACAATTCCCCGGAGTTTCCTCAGAATTTCCCAAGAAATACTCAGGAATCTTCAGGCAATTTCCAGGGAATCCATTCCCTGGAGTTTCCCCTGAGAATTTTCCAGGATATTTTCAGAAAACTCCTGGGAATATTTCGGGTATTTCCTAGTAATCTTATTGGATATTCCCGAAAGTTTTCTGGGAATTTTTCAAGCATTTCCTAGGAATTTGTCGGAAATTTATTGAGAACCGTCTGAAAAGTTCCCGGGAATCTATTCCCTGGAGTTACCCCGAAGTCTTCAGGAATTTCCTGAAAATCTCGGGAATTTTTTGGGAATCTATTCCTGGGAGTTTCCTGAGAATTTTGGAAGAAATTCTCTAGGGAAATTCCCAGGAATTTTCCGGAAATTTCCTGAGATTGTCATTGCAAAATCCCGGAAATTTTCTGGAAGTGAATTCCCGAGAGTTTCCTGAGAATTTTCTAAGGATTTTTCTAGGGAAATTCCTCAGAATTTTCCGGGAATCCATTGCATGGACATAACAATACATGTTGCAGGTAATTTTTTAGAGAAATAAATTTTTACTCAGACAACTTCACGTCTTTCAAAATACATGTGTTGTCATGGAAAAACAAAAGAATATTTATCCGATATTTGGGTAAAATTTATCCTGTGGAGTTAATTTTTGTTACAGGTAATTTTTACCCCGGAATCGAGGTAAATTTTATCCTGCGTTTTTTTCTGTGATGGTAAAATGTATTCTCTGAAGTTAATTTTTGTTGTAGGTAGTTTTTACCACAGAGTTAGAGTAAATTTTATCCATAGTTCTTTCGGTGTTTCCAATGATGATTAATTAGAATTCTATACTTTAAATGAATCGAACTGTTGAGATTTTTCATTTAGAGAAAGTATTTGTATTAGATTAAAAATTCTTCATCAATTCCATTTTTTTTGATAGAGTGGAAATCATTTAAATTATATTTACAATAATTCTTCATTAATAAGAAAAACTGTTATTGTATGGATGAAATTATTTCTCGACAAAAAGAATTTAAAATTGCGATCGTAGAAAGGTTTTGTAGCTTTTTTCGAAATTTCTATGACAATTCTCTGAACTCTAATTCAAACTGATTATTCGCATTCTGATTATTCTGATTAAACTGATTATTCAAAAACGTTATTTTGCAACGGTTTCTTATTAGCAAAGAATAATTATTGTAGTATCTAAAATTATTGTTATTAAGGTCTTTATTCAAATATTAGTACTTACGAAACGTATTGTCCAATAACATTAAAAATAAGTTGAACTCACCTGTAACAAAAAATTATTTTTATTAATAATTTTAAACAGAAATGAAGAAGAATTTCAACATTCTCGTAGAATAAATATTTAACAATAATAATTAAAAACTATTTTCAAATTTTTTGATCTTAGAATTTGAGTATTTTACACAATTTTGTATATTAATTTTTTTCGAATCAAACAACACGATAATATTCAGCTGAAAAAATTTTGGTGACAGAATTCATTCTTATTTGTTTTTATTATTAAGAATTTTTTGAAGAGCAGGGTGGGAAATAAGATTTAGAGGGCTACAAGTTTTTTACATAATTTTTCTAATCAATTAATACTATTTTCCGTTGAAAAATGTTTGGTCCGAGCATTTTGGGTACTTTATTGTTCAATTTTTATTCCGAAGAACACTGCGAAATCTTGAAAGCTTTAGAGATGGTGAAACTTTTTTGGTCACTTTGTTTGAAAATAACATAATTTTGAATAGAAATATTTTTAGTGTCGCAATTGTGTTCTTTTTAAAGCATTTTTTACCCCCTTGAGTGTCACGATAAAATAAACGAAACTGACCAAGAATGTCGCGAAAAATGAGGGTAATTAGATTTTTATGAATCTTGGTAAATCAAGGTTTTCGAGGTCGCTGAATCCGAATCTGATGTCAGATTCGGATTCTACAATCCAAAAATCTTAGGATACTAAGTTTCATAAAAATAAAAATAATAGAAGTCTTTTTTTAAGATTCGCATATATCACAAATTCTTTCGTGGCATATATCGACACGCAACACACCTGTCCAGTTGTAGTTTAGTCGATATATGCGTCAGTGACACTAAAGGAGTTAAATCCAACGGTTATAAAGTATTTTTTTGCGAAAAAATATTTTCGCATTGACAATTGACCATTTTCCATTGACAACTTTTTAGCCTGGAAATTTAGGTATTTGTAAAGAATTATTAACTTTAGGGAATGAAACCAGAGTTCCAAAAGATTCATATTAGAGATGAAACTTTTTAAAATATTATTCTTTTATTCAAATGCAACTATTTTTTGTTGAAGAACTTTTGGTCTTGGAATTTCTTTTAGGATATTTTTAGAATTTGGGGGAAAAAGGGTGGAAAAAAGGAAAGTTTCAAGAAGGTCAGAGTGATGACATTTTTTTGGCTAATTTTTATTTATCATAGAGTTTTATAAAGATAGGATTATTTTCTCCAATGATTAATTAGTGACCGAGAGTTTGTAAAAAAAAGTGGAAAAAAATAATTTCCCCTGAAACGTTGCAAGCTGCAGTTACTGTAAACTGCATAAATTTGTTTAGGGGACGGAAAAGGGCTGCGTTCCGGAAAATTTAGAGTCAGAGCAATTTTTCAGGCTCATTTTTCTTGTCAAATGATAATGTCCTCCGTTGATAAATTTTTCATCTCACCAATAAGACTTTCTGTAAGAAATAAAAGCATGTCCTAAAACCATAAAAATTATCATAATTAAGGGAAAAACATATTCTAGAGGAATCCTTATGCTGAAGGTATTCATGAAGTGTAGTTATGTATCTAATGTACGTTTGAAACAACTTGAGAGAAGGAAAGATAGAGCTGGGGGCATATCTCGAGGGAGTAAGCACCTTTCGTGCTTCATAAGCGTTTAAAGCAAGTACCAAAGGCTCTTGAACGAAAGTGTAAGCGATCCTTAGGAAGGCTTTCTCGAATCCATTCTCCTTCTTTTACATTCTCCTTCTCACTTTTTCTTGGCTCGTTTTTATACTCCCCTTATCCTCCTCCCTCTTCAGCAATGCATTTCAACCTCGTAGGGATCTTCCTTGGCAGGCGATATAACGTTATGAATGCATAAAAACCTCCGTAAACTCGAAGAGTTCTCCCTTCTCCTCTAGGGAAATGCCCAGAGGGAAGAGTCTGATTTTAGGAACCATTTTTCAACCGGTTTGGGATGCTTCAAGCTGGAGGGGAATCAACAAAAAATGGCCACACCGACGATTTGCTTCAAGGATAAAAAAAATTTAATCTCTAGAACTTTTAATGTATTTTTCAAGGCAAGGGCTTTCTGAAGTTTTAATGTTTTCAAGTCAGATTCGTTCCTTTTGACAGAAACGAGTTTTAACCTTCTTTTATTTTATTTTATTCATTTTCTAATAAAAAGTATTTGTGTTTGGAATATAACTTTTTTTATTACGTTACCTTTTTCAATTTTTTTATTTCTAAATGTTTACACAGGAAATCGTGGAACATTATTTTAATCAGCAGTGATATTATTTTGATCTGAAGTGGATCATTAATTGTACTATCAGTCTTTTTTCTATTTCTCATTTTGCTGGTGATTAAAATGATATCCTGGAATTTTCTGTGTATTTATAATTTAAAAGTGAATGGCATAAAATAATAATAATAATAACAATAATTAATAATAAAATAAAAATTTTATTCTAATTCGTGTTGGATTAAAGAAAAAAATGGAAATTAAGTGATAATTTTACAGCAGAATAATTTATTAACTAATCATTTCAAATTACAATTTATTCATTAAATTTTCTGACCGGAAAGTCGCAAAAATCTCATCTAATTATCAATATCACAATTCTCAAAAGTTGCTAGAAAAAAATTTGAAAAAAAATGGAAAATTATATTTTATGACTCAAAAAGCAAAGGCAAATCTTTATTTAAAGTAATATTCTAGATCGAGAAGTGAAAATAATAAAATTTGTAAAAAAAAAGCATAAATTAAATAAAAAAAATATTTGTAAATGTTAGAAGGACAATTAACGTTCGAGTTCAAAAGTCAAACTAGACAAATATCTCTTTTAAAAATATCGTGTTTGCCTCAAATCGAATTGGTTTTCAAGCAAATAAATTTTCTGCCGCGTTTGCCGAGCACGCCTGCTGTGTGCAAACCAGTCGAGCACTGAGCAAAAGGGTTGCAGATAAACAGGCGTAACGCTCTCGGCAATCCCAACCCCATCTCCAAATAAAACAAATTTCTGTTGTCCAACTTTAAATAATGCGTAAAAGAATTTCAACCGAGCAAAAAGCGGAAAAAATTATTTGAAACTACAAAATGTTACAAAAGGGAAATTAAGTTGATGTATGTTTTAATCTAAATATGTAAACATAAATTTTTCATCTCAACAATAAGACTTAGACTTCATCTCACCAATAGACTCACCAAGAAGATTAAAAATAAAATTTAAAAATTAATTTCTGTACCAAAGATAAATAAATAATAAAATAAATAATAATAGTAAGATATTAATAAAATAAAATATAAATAAATAATAATTTACCGTTACCGTACCGTAATTGTACTAAGTAGTATCAAAAAATTTCTTTTGACTTCTTCAATATTTCGTGTATTTGTTTTGATTGGCAAAAGGGAAATAAATCTAAAAAATATCCTTTCGTAATGGACCAAGAAATCTTAACCGGAAAGTCGGACAGAGCTTAACTAAAATGAAATCTGACAGGGCCATAAAACATTTAAACTTGCCATGTGCTTTCGAAAATCAGGAATGTGCTTTTTAGAGTTTTTCCCAGAGGAAAAGATACGAAAAGTCGTAAAATTCACGGGTATTCATCGCCTCGAAAGCCTTTTAAAGTTTGGAACGTAAGTTGAGGAACACGATATAGAAAACGGGGAAAATAAAAATAAGAGTGGACCAGAAAACAGGATAAGCAGAAGGAGAACCACATAACACATCTCAACAAAAATAGGACAAACAACGAATAGGAAAATGCAAAAAATATGCAAAAATTTTAAATTCGAGAATTATTAAAGTTTAAAAACTAAATTCTTTATATTTTGATTTTTTTAATCATTTCATTCTCAGTATCAAGTGTTTTTATTTTCAAGATTTTTATCCAGTTTCGACAGAAAGAAACTAAATAATTAATATCTAAGGGACAAAGAATAATTTAAAAATCTTCTAAATATTGATTGTAAGTAAAATATAAAGAATGTTTAAGAATCTAATTTTTCAGAGACGGTATGGCACTAAAACTAATAGAAAATTGTAAGGTAATCTTTTGTAGAGCATACGCTAATGAAGGAGCAAGTTATTCTTAAGTGTAGAGCCATTTATCTGCTTTCCTAGTTAACTTGGCTCATTGACGAGAATCTACGAGAAATCGCGATGCCCTGAGGGAAGTGGGGACAAGTTGTGATCTTATCTACTGAAATTTAGGGAGCAGCTTCGCCGGAAATTGAGCCAAGAATGATGGCTAAGGCTCGGAGACCAGAACGTAAATTCGTGCGAACAAAAATTCGTGCGATCATATCAAGAGGATTTAAAAAAGTATGTTAAATCAAATTTAAATATTGTTATTTCAAAAATTATTTCAAAAAATGAGCCAACATTAAAATTCTTTTGTAAAAAGTACAAAAGTGTTGCCGAAATAAGATAACATTTTCCATTAAAAGAGGGGAAGTTTAAAATAATATTGCAGTTTAAAATAACGACAGCGAGTCCTTTTTTTTGAATGAATAGCCGATAAATTAAAAAATTATATAAAACCAAAATTGTACTTCAATTTTTGCATCTTCTGAACTGTTCACAGAAAGAGAAATTATTACGAAATATTGAAAAAGTCGGATATATTTCATTGAAAAAAAACTATTTTTTGGTAGATTTAAATTTTGAAGGTCATTCAGTTCAAGCAGAGGGTGATAAAAATTTTTAAATTTGAGAAAATCTTTTAAGCATGTCTACTTTTGTAAGGAATTTTATGTCTTCTTCTAGAATGGACCACAGAAATTAACTTTAGCAATAAATTAAAATAAAAGGCACATCAAAAATTCAAAAATCCCCAAAAATATGGATTTTCTTGTACAAGCCAATGCATACGGGTTATCCACGCAATTTCTAAATATTGTTCTCTAACCTTTATCTTACATACAGACACAGTAAATTGGAAGGTATCGAAATGATCTAAAAATTAGATCAATTTGAGCTGCAAAACTTTTATCCGAAAACAAATATTTTTCTCACGAATTTCTAATTGTTGTTGTCACAGGGAGTAAAACCGGAACCGAAAAAAAAACGAAAACTGAAAAAACTGTGGTTTTATAATCCGAAAAGCTAAAACCAAATCAGAAAAAAAATATTTTTAAAATCGCAACCAAAAGCGTTTATTAAAAACCTAATAACCGATTCGTAGAAACCGAAACCCTTATAAAATAAGTTATATCGGTTTTACCATAGATTTTTAATAATATAAAGCTTAATAAAGTTTAAAAGTTTCATTTCTGCTATAACTAACATTTGTTGTTTAAAATTCATAGTTTTTATATAAAATATGAGAAAAATTAATGCCTAAACAAATACACAGTTTTCGTATGTCACAATGAATAGGCTCAATTTTTTTTGCAGAATCAACCAAAAATGTCTTTCCAAAGACTCCTTGCTGTCATTTTTTTCAAATGAACAACTGTTAATTATTTTAACAATATTTATAAACAAATTCACATTTTTAAGATTATTCCACGAATTGGTACCATTTTTTTTGCGGAACCAACTAAAAATGAATTGTCAGTACTCCTAGCTGTAATTTTGTTTAAATTGATAAAAAATATTAATTATTTAAACAATTTTTATAAATAAATGCACATTTTGACTATTTTTCCAAGAATAGGCTCCATTCTCTTATCGCAATCAATTAAAAATGTATTGCCAACGACTCTTTGCTATGATACTTTGCCAATGGACAAGAACAGTTAATTACGTAACAAATTTTTATAAACAAATGTACACTTTAGCCACTTTTGCATGAATAGGCTTATTTTTTCGTGTAATAAGCTAGAAATGCCTTACCAATGATTGCTTCTTATAATATATGTTCAATTAACAAGAACGGTTAATTATTTATACAAAATTTATAAACAAATTCACAGTTTGACCATTTTTTCATAATAAATATTAATTTTTTTTGCGGAATGAACTCAAAAACCACGGTCATTAAATGTGTCAACCTTGATTTTTTAGTTCAAAAATTAATATTTATGATGGAAAAATGGTCTAACTGTGAATTTGTTCATAAATATTGTTTAAATAATCAACTTTTTTTCTTAATCCTTAAAGCGCATTGGGGGTCTCCTGGTACCCCAAGCATGTTTTGAAGAAGTATATCACGCTTCTGTAGGCAAAATTGACACCTGTAGCGCCAATATTGAAAATTTAAAAAGTTATGATTTTTTAATGTAAAATCTTGATTTTTTTCATTATTTCAACTTCATGATTGTTTCCAAAGCTAGAAATAACCTAATTTTTGGCCAATGTAACAATTATTTTTCATAAAGTTACTCTAAATGAGTAGTCCGGAATTTTTCCAAGTCGAGATTTCAAACCGCGTTTACTGCTGGAAGCATTTTTTAAGTGGGGGCTCCAAAGACCCCATATGCACTTTATGATATTCTGAGATACGTGTGCGCTTTGAGGGTTAATTAGAAAAATACGATAAGAAGGAATAATTGGCAAGACATTTCTTGTTGATTCCGCAAAAAAAAAATTAATATTTATCATGGAGAAATAATCAAACTGCGAATTTGTTTATAAATATATCAATAATCAACAATTCTTGAACATATATTATAAGAAGCAATCATTGGTAAGACATTTCTAGCTTATTCCACGAAAAATAAGCCTATTCATGCAAAAGTGGCCAAAATGTACATTTGTTTATAAAACTTGTTTAAATAATTAACTGCTCTTGTCCATTCGCAAAGTATCATAGTAAAGAGTCATTAGCAAAACATTTTTAGTTGATTTTGCTAAGAAATTGGAGCATATTCTTGTAAAAATGGTCCAAATGTGCATTTATTTATTAAAATTGTTTAAATAATTAATATATTTTATCAATTTGAACAAAATTACAGCTAGGAGTCACTGTCATTACATTTATAGTTGGTTCCGCAGAAAAATTGAGCCTATTCGTGGAATAATGTTGCAAATGTCAATTTGTTTATAAATATAGTTTAAATAATTAATAGTTGTTGTTAGATTGAAAAAAATGACAACAAGGAGTCTTTAACAAGACTTTTCTGGTTGATTCTGCAAAAAAAATTGAGCCAATTCATTATGACAGACGAAAACTGTGTATTTGTTTATAAAAATTGTTTAAATAATTATTAATCAGCAGCTATTCTTAACTAATTGCAATTAGGCACTAAGTTCTCCCATATTTTATATAAAAACTATGAATTTCAAACAACTAGTCATTGCGAATCACGAGAAAATGGTTTTGTTAATTAATTTGATTAAAACATTATAAACAATTTTTTTCACTCTAACTTACTGCAAATTATTGCTAAATAGTTATTACACTGACTGTAGTTTATCTTTGGTCAATTTGAAGATCTTAAAAAAAGGTACTTCTGAAAAGTGAAGAAAAAAATATTGTTTATTTTGTTGTTTATTAAAAAATTTTTGTTTGGTCAAAGTGAATTTTCTGCACCGACTCGTTAT
This sequence comes from Euceroptres primus, assembly GCA_037177015.1. Lineage (NCBI taxonomy): Eukaryota > Metazoa > Arthropoda > Insecta > Hymenoptera > Figitidae > Euceroptres > Euceroptres primus. Next base: position 13,807 of record JBAGKK010492807.1, read on the forward strand.
ACCTGGAAGCCTTAAGGTCTTAAAAAAAACCATCAAAATTCGTTGAAAATTGGCTTGTAGACAGACTTTTGTCCACAAAAAGTGCTTTTGGTCACACTGTGCGTCGAACATAAAAAGATAGATTAATTTAATGTAATGATTGTTAGTAAAATATATAAATTAAATTACTGGAACGTGAAATACAACATAAACAGTGTAATGCGCTTTAAATAAACACTAAACACTAAACCGACAAAACTGAAGATCGCTGACAAAATTATCCATGACAACCTAGTTTTCTGACTTCTCTGTGCATTTTTAAAATAAATGATATTTGATAATGACATTTCGAAATTTTAAATATATTTTTGCCGAAATTCAAAGTTTTATTGTCTTTAAAGAGCCGGAAAGTGAAAGTTAGGTAATTTGCGTTTCATGTTTAAAGCCTTTTCTGCAAAAAATTATAATTTTTCTTGGCCTAAAATGGTTCATTGAGAAGTGTTAATTATTATTCAAAGAAAAGTTTTATAAAGAATCAGATTAAAGTTACCTCAAATAAAATAGAATTAACGAATCATTGCATCATAATATAAAACAAAAATTATTAATTATTCTTAATAAATAATTTATTGTAATTTAATAAGATTTTTACGCCATACAGAGAAATAAAAAAGGTGCCCCTCATTCCTAAAATCTTTCCAAGTGTCAGAAAACTTTTTTTAGAAGTTTTTGAGAGGAGCAACTTTCCTCTTTTGACTTTTTTTGTATCTTGTCTTGTTTTTGCAAAAAACGCGAATTTTCATTTTCCAGAAAAAAAATTTTCTTTCTTCTTTCCAAGATGCGGACACAAGATAAACACTTTTGGGATATTTCATCATATTAATACTAACTAAGAAAAACATTAAGAAAACTAAAAACGGTGAGGTTTTTAAGAAAATTGCGTTTCAAAATTTTCAGAAAAACTGCCGCCATTTTTCCAATTTTGACCATTTTTAATTTTTCGACAGATTTCGAAACAGAACAAAAAGATCTATCAGAATCAAAAAGAGAAAGTCAAATATCTATATAATTTTGGAAACTACAATATTTTTAAGAAAAATTTCGTAAAATTTTTGAAAAACTGAATCACCATCTTTAAAAGTTCAAATACTCATAACTTTGTCAAAAAAATTTGTTTATCATATCGGTGAAAGACGTGTCGTTTAAAATCCTTTGAAAAACAACATATTTAATCTGGAAACTGCACAGCCTGCCCGATTTAAAATGAATTCCGCCTTTTTATATGAAAAACTTGGATCTGTAATTTTCGTTTCTTGAAAATTGTTGCAAAAAAGAATCAATTTTCATATAATTTGTCATTCTTTTCCATACGTTTTTTTTTCAAGAATGTGTATACATTTTGAACTTTAAGAGCATTATATAAATTTTATGTTAGAGTGCAGAAAAAACATAAGTTTAAGATGAATCAAAAACAGTTCAAAATGATCTGCAGCAAACATGAATAAATTATACAGGACCCTAATTATATAGGGTTTCATTCGAGATATATAGCTACAGAAATTGTACTCAAAGTTAAATGTACATCACGTGGTTAAATTTATTTATAGTTGTTATTCAAAAAAAAATGTTTTAAATTAGCCTTGGAGTCAGCGACGTCAATACTTCAAACAAAAATATTCTCGTTCAACTAAAGATCGTTGTTTCCCTGTACACGGAGAAAAATGGATGTTTTAATGTAGATGTTCAAAGGGTAATATGGTAGTGCCTAACATGCAGACATTCATGATGAACATCTAATATCTTTTTTAG
>JBAGKK010492818.1:0-15593 GCA_037177015.1 Euceroptres primus
AGCTTACAGATATATAATTTTTCATTATTCATACGTGACGTCACTTTACAGGGAGTAAAAAGTATTTTTTACTCCCTAGGGAGTAAAAAGTAGAGGTTTAGCCCCGCTTAATAGGCATCAAAAAGGGCTGAAATCATGCATGTGTTATAAAAAAATATTTTACTGTTGCAAATGAAAACTATCATTAACATGTATCAACGATAATTTTCATTTACAACCGTGAAATGTGTTTGTGCAATAGCATAACCAAAAATATCCTCCTGAAAAACATATAATCAACGTTTGACGGCATCCAACACAGACAGGCGTTTAGTCAATAGAGTCCGAAGCTCTCAAAGTTATTCACAAATTAATATAGCCTACTCTGACTGCATATAAATTAAATTAAATTATTTAAGTAACTTTAATTTCTATTCCAAATATTTGAAATTATCACATTCCTGTGTGGCACAACGGCAGAAGGCGATTCACTGAAAACTTCTTTTGGTAACTTATATTTCCAGAATTCACTATCTGACTTTCACTAGAAAAATACAACTCTTTTTAAGTTTCTAAAATATCTCTAACGTTTTAATATTGTGAATATTATTATAATATTATTATTTTAATAATATGAATCGAAACTTGGAATAAAAAAAGCGGTAAAGGGAGGAAATTCTCAAAAATAGGGATTTTACGGGATCTTGAGAAAAATAGGAGGGAAAAGTGGAAAGGGGGGAAAAAGGGGATACGGGAGTGTGATATCTCTAGAAAAAGGGTAAATGGATCTCCGACAATTAATTTAATATACATAGAAATTTTTAATAGCATTTTTTTCTGCAGATTCGAGAAATTTAATTCTGGAAACGATAGTATCGTGAAGACATTCGGACATGGACTGAGAGGCAGGAGTAAATGTCAAGACACGTCCGACGACTAAAGGGAAGTAATTGAGAGTGAACTCGATCCGTCATTCTTTTCGCGTAGAAACTCCAAGGAAGAGGAAGAGGGATATCCAATAAGCCGTTCACTTCGCAAAAACGCTGACTGTAACTTACCGACTGAAGCTGGAGCCAAAAGGGAAAAGGGCTGTAAGCTATATAGTGAGTGAGCTTCGAATGTTCGGCTGTAAAAAGAGGTCACGTACGCAGCACCTGACATCGGTCAACTTTCCTCTTTCCTCCTCTCCTGGAAGCTCCAGACTTCAGTCGACACCCTTTAACCTCCTTATTCGACAGACGCACATACCAACTCGCCCCTTTACAATTTACACTCCACGCATCCCCATTCAATCCTATAGCCTTTGCCAAAAGTCCTTGTATCTGAATTCTATTTGAATACATTGAATGCAGGCGTCAGAGATGTTACCACCAACTAGCCTTTAGCCATTGTAAACAATTCGAAGGAGGAGGTGAGAATTTGTACAAAATTCAGATAAAATAAATGTCAATCTGTATCGTTTTTTCCTTCCTTATTTCCTGCATTGTCCTCTTGTAAAATATGGGAGTACGTGACCCTATTCTCTGATTCAAAATGGACAAGTAAACACAAAAATATCGCTGTCGGAAGAAGAAAAGAAAAAAAAGGGTATTGGATGACGCCCAAAGTATAACGAAGGTTCGAATTCGATAAGTTCTCTTTTGATGCCAAGAAGAGAGCAAGAAATATAAAGAAACTTTCATTCTACAGGAAAGTTGATGATTTTTATCTGCAAACATATTTCTAATGTATGAATAAAGTGGAAAGAGTATTAAGGATATGCTCCCTGTACAGTCAAACCCAAAATTAATCAGTCTTTAGCTTGAATTATAAAATCAAGAAAAAAGAGCCTTTTGTTAATTCCAACGAATTTTAGAAACACTGTCTTTTATATAAAGCTGAAGTTTACATTAAAACGTAGTTTCAGTTATAATTGTTTATTTAAAATTAGTTATTTGAATATTTGTGGGTTTTCCTTCGTCTTAGACAAAAGTCGTTATTTTCAATCAATTTCAATTCTTAACAGCCCATTTTGTTAATTAAAAGATGCTTTATTATTTGGTACGTTTTTATTAAAATATGTAATTTTGGTATATTGTTTAATTTGCAAGATCATTAACTGTGTAGTTTCTAAACAAAATAATTATTTTATAATAATAAATATATACTACACTCCCGCCAAAAAGTTTAAGTACTCTAAATCTAAATTAGTGAAAAGTGGGTCACTTATTCACTTTAGTGAAAATTTTTACTAATTATTAGTCGTTTTTCACTATTTTTTTTAGTAGTTTGAAACTTTTCAGTAAAGCTTTAGTCAAAAACGACTAGTAATTAGTAGAAATTTTCACTAAAGTGAATTAGTGACGCACTTTTCACTAATTCAGATTTAGAGAGTACATTGATATTTTTCAAAAATTTCAAACAAATGTGAGGAAAGTTTCCCCTCTTTCCACTTTATTCATACATTAGAAACATGCTTGCAAATAAAAATCATCAACTTTCCTTAAATACAACTTCTTAACAATTTTTAACGACATTTCCTTAAAACGTATTTAAATATGCGTCGAATGACCCCTATTTGAATTGTTTTCGATCACTCTGTAAAAAATATCTATAAAAACAAGGCTTTTTGCCAATTTCTTAAATTTCCAATACCTCCAAAATTATTTCAAATTTTTTAAGTTTCTAGGGCTCATTTTAAAGGGGAAATCCTGCAGTTTCGACTGAAATCATCTATAGATTTGTTGGTGCACTCGTGTAGATTTGGCAAAGGGTTAAACGTGACAAAAAATAACCTGAAAATTTTGAAGAATGGTTACTGTCGTCATAAAGGGTAATAAAATTTAATAACTGGAGATTCTATAATTCTTCTAGTATTTATTATCAAATCACTTAAGCTTTGATTTTTAAAAATAATTTTGAATAATGAAGCCGTTGTTAAAAATTTTCAGATTATTTTCCACTTTAAAATGAGCCCTAGAAACTTAAAAAATGTTAAATAATTTCGGAGATATTGGTAATTTAAGAAATTGACAAAAAACTTTGTTTTTCATAGATATTTTCTTACGGAGTGATCAAAAACTATTGAAATAGGGGCCATTCGACGCAGATTTACAAAGGTTGTAAGGAAATATCGTTAAAAAATTTTAAGAAGTTATATTTAAGATATCACATTCGTTTAAAATTTTTGAAAAATATCAATGTACCCAAACTTTCTGGCGGGAGTGTAGATACTAAAATTATAATTTTAGTATATAGTATATATTTATTTTTCCATTGAACACTCCTTTGAGTTTTACAATATGTGTATATCTTATCAATAATTTTATTAAAAGTGTATCAGACAGAACTGCAAAGAATTTTTTAAGGAACAAAATGCAATTCTATTTGATACGCTTTTACTAAAATTATTGATAAGGTATACACATATTATAAAAGTTAAAGGAGTGTACAATGGAGAAATAAATATATACTATATACTGAAATTATTTTATTTAGAAATTTAATTATCTTGCAAATATAAAAAATATATAAATATATATATATATATATATATATATATATATATATATATATATCTGTGATTGCGCAATTTATTTGATATTGACTACACATCTTCAGTATATCGTCTCGTTTAATAAAATTTTGAATTAATAGTTCGATAAATATGACATTTTGTAAAAAAAAACTGTGCAAAAATAGTGATTATTATTGACTGCTATTTCAACTGTATGAAAATCTTCGTTAGCCTAAAATTAACAAATCTACGTATTTTGAATAGTTTGAATCACGATCTTCGAGTTTAAAATAGCAAAATCGTAAAACCTGACACAAAACTTGGAGACAGACTTTGAAGCGATTTTTCGCATCTATAGCTGTAAAATATTCAACTTATCACTCCATAATTATCTTTTTCAACTAATTTCAATCGATTCTCATAAGCCCAAAGTATTAAAGAAAATATTTTTGATATTATTTAGCAATTTTCTATTTTAAATTTGTAGCTTGGGACATCGCGTTACCTGCAGAAAACTGTTAGGTTCAGACAACAAAACGATTTGGTTGCTATACATAGACGCAGCTAAATTTTTTGGTTGTGCCAACAAAATTTTGGTTCTTTCAACAAACCTTGTTTTAAACCAACAATCCTTTTGTTGAACCAACAAACATTTTGTTGAACCAACAAAATCTCTTTTCTGGTTGAATTATCAAAATTTTTGATGGTTTAACAAAAGGTTTGTTGTAAGAATCAAAATTTGGTTGGCACAACCAAAAAATTTTGTTGCTTCTATAACAACCAAATCGTTTTGTTGTCTGAACCAAACAGTTTTCTCAGTGATGACATTTTTCAAACATTTTTATTTATAATTTTTAAACGAAGTCGTCTAAAATTTTGAAACTTTCTTAAATTGTGCCCTGACGTGAGTAATTTGTTCAGATATATTTAGAAAAAAAAAGATTAATCACAGGATATGTGAAAAATGATAGGGGCTTGAAATGGTCAACTTTTTGGCAATCACCCATATATAATAGAAATAGCTTGAAAAATTCGCAAAAACAGCCTTTTTGCGGACGTCTAAAGTGGGATGATCCCTTAAACTTTTGTTTTTCTAAAGTACCCTTAGGTTATCTTTTGCTAAATTCGCTAAGAATAATTTTCGGTTTATTTTCCTTGATTTTATAAATCAACATAAAGATCTGATGAATTTTGAAGTTGACTGTAAGGGGAGTACATCCTTAATGCAATGAAATCTTATTTGCAAGCTTTTTTAAAAGAAATATTAACTCAATGTTGTCTTTGAACAACATTTTTGAAATTCATTACGACTAAAGTTGACTTCTATCCCACTAGTTCTAGTTACGGTTTTTAAACTAAAGCTGCTTTCACCTTGAAAGTAACTCTTACTTTTTTTTGCCTTATGAAAGAAAATAATGACGGGCGCATGAAAGAGTCGAACGAAACTTTGATAGGAACAGAAAATCGGTTCACTGCCTGAAAACACATTGATGCCTTCGTTTTTGAAGGCGCGATGTGCGGACTGGTGAAATTAAAAGTGCACAGAACCGTGAATGGCGTAAAGTCGGTGGGACGAAAATCTTTGGTAGGAAAAAGAGGAAAAATAGAAAGAGAGATTTCCTATATTTGAGAAGTTCTATATACCTATCTTCTATTCCAGAGCACCTCAAAGTGGAGTCTTTGAAAAAGTCTTTGCAGACTCTCTGAATTTCTAATTAAAATTCATTTTGAAAACTGCATTTTAATTTAAATAATTAGGAATTAAACAAAATTGGTCCAACCTTTAAAAGCTGTCAGGATCTAGGTTCAGAAATTATAAGAGAAAATAACAAAGGAGAAAGAGTTCAATATCGTCACATAGAACACAGCTTGTTCTTATTGTAATGTGTCGTGGCGATTATTGAAAAGCGTGGCAAGAGCGACTCGCCAACGGTGGGCTTTGGGAAGTTATTGGCTCTGTTTCTTCGTAACGCCATCCAATATCAAAGTTAATATTGCCGAGAAATACTCATTGAACTCTGGCGACGATCTAACGCCATGGGGAAAAATTGTTCTTCCAACCGTGTTTGAAGTTTCCTTGCAGACCGGTTCAAATGCACACGCAGTTTCACAGATTTCATCACCGAGGGTAGTTTCAGCTCTTTGCTCGAGAGGCTTAATCCTTTCTCTAGATTAATTGCATTTTCTCTCAACTCTGAATTAGATTTTCAAATTCATTCAGCATTTTCAAGCAACTTCGAGGCACTCTTCAACGAATATTGCAAGAAGTTAGAATTTCCTTCAATAACTGAAACTTGTAATTAAGGACCTGAATGCAGGAACAGCTGAACTTTTGGTTCTTAAATTGGCTTTAAATCTTACAAGAGAGAGAAGTTTTAACTTAATAATTCCCCAAGAAACTTAATTACGAATCAACATTTTTCTTCGTGAACTATAAAAAGAAAAATATTAGAAAAAGCCTTCACAGAAAATCGCGAGTGTTAATTTTTTTGCAGCTCATTTGTCAAGATGTTCAAAATGAGAATTCGACAAATTTCAACTTCCCAGTTGTAACATGAAAGTAGTTGCGTTTCGTACGAAACTGCCTAGGAATAAATAAATGAACCTTATTCATAGCCCTCCATAGAATAAAGTCATTTTTTCGAAATTTGCGACACCGGCAGCACTGAATGATGTGCATTAGGGTGGTCCAAATTTTTTTAATACGAATTTTCATGCTCTCACCCCCCAAATTTATTAGAATCAGCAAAAAAATAAATGCCTCTTTTTTTGACAAAAATGATATTTAGAGGTTTTGCAAGCCCCATGAAGCTTAACACGTATTTCTCATACAAAAAGACGTTTTTGTAAATTTTATTCAGAATCTTCAATATTAGGTGAATCGAGTTTAAACTAAACATTTCTCTTTGCAATTAGCCGTGAAATACCAATAAAAAATTACTTTTTAAATAGCAACCCCATAAGTCGGTTTTATAGGGTCCAAAATTATCATTTTTAATAATATTCTCTTTGAATAATACTAGAAAGTTGTGGTTTTTCTGAAATATTCAACTTTTTGTCCACTTTTCGCTCAGAGTGAGTTAATAATTAATGCAATTTAACAAAAACAATTGTTTAAATAAATTATTATCATTATTATTATTATAATATGAGGTAATAATTAATGTAAGTTAATTATTACAATCAAATAATCAAATAATTAATGAATTGTAACAATGTTATAAATAAATAATTATTTGACTCAGGCCTTCTTAATCTCCATATATGTATATTATCATCGATGTCAACATGTTTTCTCCAGGGTTGGAGGAGGGGGGCTGATAGTAAAATGTGTGCAATTCCATTTTTTTTTTGTTACGCTTTGCAATTCAACTTCGTGTTGTAATTCAAAACAAAATTTTAACAAGTCATTTATAGACGCATTCCTCCCACCTACTCCTAATTATTTCATCCTTTATTTTTATCTCTACTGTCAGATAGCCTTTTTGTTTAAATTAATATTTGTAAAACATTAGCGAAAGAGTAAAAACACTTCAGGTGGAAAACCTGAAGTACCTAAATATAGAACGTTTAAAAATGATTCTTGATGTCCATTTATTATTTGTTCATAACTAAAAAGTCAAAGCAAAACTGAAGATTTCAGAAAAAAGCGCAACTTTCTAACATTACTCTAAGAGAAGATAGCTGTAAACAATAATAATTTCAAATAATTACGTTTGTTAACTTGAATTAATTATTACCTCACTAAGTGAAAAATGAACAAAAAGTAAAAAATTTCATAAAAAACCGTAACTAAATAGCATTACTATAAGAGAAGATAGTATAAATAATAATAATTTGTTTAAACAATTATTTTTGTTAAATTCCATTCATTATTAACTCACTTTAAGAGAAAAGTGGACAAAAAGTTGAATATTTCAGAAACAAACGCAACTTTCTAGCATTATTCAAAGAGAATATTATTAAAAATAACAATAAATTGTTTATACAATTATGTTTGTTAACTTGAAATAATTATTACCTCACTCTGGTTGAAAAGTAGACAAAAAATGTAAAATTTTAGAAAAAACCGCAACTTTCTAGCATTATTCTAAGAGAATATTGTTATAAATAATTCTAAATTGTTTAAAAAATTACTTCTGGTAACATGCATTGATTATTGCCTTTTTTTAACTGAAAAGTTGAAAACAAGTTGAAAAATTCGGAAAAAAACTGCGAATTTCTAACTCTATTCTAAGAAAAAATTACTATAAACAATAATAAATTGTTTAAACAATTTATGTAAACATAAAATTATCAGCAAAAAGTAATATTTCATGTATGAGAAACAACTTGTATTTTAAAAAACCGAAAAAAATCATAATTAGCGCTAAAAACTCGCAAAACCCAATATTTCACTTATGGGTTTTATTTGGGACCTTAGAAATCAGACTTATGAGGGTGATATTTAAAAAGTAATTGCTGATTCATATTCTATGGCTAATTGTGTACAAAAACAACGTTTTTTCTAATGGGAAACACGTGTTAACCTGCGTGGGGCTTGCGGAACCTCTAAATATAATTTTTTTCCGAAAAAAGACATTTATTCTTTTGTGGATTTGAAAAAATTTGTGGGGTGAGGGCATGAAAATTCGAAGAAAAAAAATTTTGACCACCTTGATGTACATATGGTACATATTAAATATTAAGTAGTGAAGCACCAGTTATGGAAATGAAGGTCAAAAGAAAAGATGCGATAATTCTTTTTGAAATGTTTCGGTCACTGTTTGCACCCGCATCAGTCAAAAAAAAAAAAAAAATTTATTAGATCTGTAAAAAAATACAAAGAAGGTAGCAAAAATGTACAATAAAATAAAAAATAATAGATGGTAAAAGTTGACAATATTTTGTAAAAAACTCAAGAATAAAATAAGTAGAAGAAAGGTTGTCTCATAAAAAGAGGCCCTCAATTTTAAATCTATATGACGAGGAATAAGTATTGATAACAGTGAAAAAGCGGATGGTCAATAGGAAAAACAACATACCTGGTATAAATTAAAAATCGAAGATAAAGTTAGCGGGAGTACTATTATCTTCTATTATTATTATCATCTATTATTTTTTATTTTGTTATACATTTTTTCTACCTTCTCTGTATGTTTTTTACAGATACACTCGAGCCCCGGTTTATTTACCACCGGTATACTAGTTCCAGGAATTCTCACCGAAGGTGAGGGGTCGAAGGGGACGAGAAAGCTGAGCTCGGAGCTCAGCGGAGTTGCGCAAGTACCGTAGTCACAAAGCGTGCAGTACTCTGAGCGGATAATTTCGTCAGTTCATTTCAATTCTTTTTCAGTGTTTTGGTTATGCATTATATATAATAATAAATAAATAATAACTAAAATAAAACTTAAGATTAAAATAAACGTTAAATTAAACTTATAATTAAAAACTATTTTTCACTCATGACAAAAATGAAACAGAAATAGTTCATACGGCCCTGACTTGTTTACGTTTGAGAGAACCCCGTTTTACCTGAAGGTCATTCAGGATATCCTCGAAACCCCTGGTAAACCGGGGCTTCAGTGTATAATAAATGTTTTTTTGACTGATGAGGGTCCAAACAGTGACCGAAACGTTTCAAAAACAATTATCGCATCTTTTCTTATGACCATTTCCATATAGACCTTTTTTATATTAAGTACACTTAATATAAAAAAGGTTTTATATTAAGTATACTTAATATAAAAAGGGTTTTATATTAAGTATACTTAATATAAAAAAGGTTTTATATTAAGTATGCTTAATATAGAAAAGGTCGATATTAAACATACAACACATATTAAATATTACAGGTTATGTGTACAGGTCCGACTGAATCATGTTGCTAGAGAATTTCATCTGCATCGGCTTTGAAGCTTAGAATGGCATGGCAAAATAGTGTCATCTTAACCTACGTATCCAAACAATACAAATTTATTTGAAATCACAGGAACACGCTGTTGAACAAAAGGAAATTAAAAATTGTATCATTTATATCATCTCCAACTTGACAATTGTCATCAATTTGGTGGAAAAAGCTGGAAACAAAATTGTTTTGACAATTGCGCTTGTTTTGACAGTTCGATTCGAGATTCTACGATTCTCAAAATGAAAAAAAAACAGTCTCTATTCAACACCTTATCACTAGATTCTCAAAATGAGAACGATGTTCTCAAATTTGTTGCCCCTAGAAACAACACCAAAAGTGGTGTAGATTTGAGGATCGCCATTTTACTGTAGCGCACTTTATCGTAATTATGATAAAGTGCGCTACTTATTTTTGTATACTGCGTTATTATCTCGTCGGTATTTCACAGGATGAAAGTGTACATAGTTTTTATCAGTTGTTTAGTAATATTGCATACCCTAAATATATCTTTGGGTGGAATCGCAGTTATTACGAATGTGTATAGAGGACCAAGAGGGGAGCAAACAAAGCAAGATTCTTGGTTTAATGTGCGTAGACGGATGGGAAATTGCTACGTTTATCAGGGTGTAATTACACGAAAGATGGTTGTGTCACGGCAGGACGAAGGGCGCGAGGATAAAGCGGAGTGCGGTTCTACGTTCTACCTCACTGAAGAAAAGCACGACATAGGTACGTATCTACCTATATTGAAAAATTCCACAGCCCCAAACCCTCTTCTCGGTAGTTCTCGACAGAGATTGATGCGAGGGAATGCAATTTCCTCAGGCTCGGCACGTTTATCCTTCGATGCACCTTTCCGAACGTCCCAACGATCTCTGCGCCGACTTTCGCATTTGTATTAATACGATCAGAGTGGATTCGAGGGGAAATTCTTCTCAGCTGGAGGATGCTAAGTTTATAGAAGTGCGAAATCATCTTCCGTTAAACCAACATCTCACAATTCTAATTCATAACTAAATCCGTTCAACGTTCCCAACTGTGCATAATAGTTCAATTACAAGCATAATGAAAATAAAATGAATAATTACAAAGAAAGTAAAATAAACACAGAAAAAGCGAAGCTCCTTTTCTGGAAAGGAACTCAGAAAAAAAATTGTTCTAAAGGAAACTTTATTCCAAAGACTTAAAAAAAACCTATTTCCACTTGGACCAACTTTGAAGTTTTTCGCAAAACTTTAACTAAACTGTTTGTATGGAAATCCAAACACAAAACAGAAACCTTTTTAAGGATTCCAAAAGAAGGCCTGTCAGCGATGTTCGAGATTGAAAAAAGTGAAAAAAGTGACCAAAAACAATTAAGGCATTTTATTACGTTAGAGATTACACTCTCGAATTATCCTGCTTAAAATCCAGAGCCGGATTCCAGATAAAACTTGCACAGTAGAAAAAAATACTTAAAATTATTACACCTTAAAATGGTTTGGATTAAATTCAGTAAAATTTGTCTTAATTTCAGCAATATTGGTTTAAATTTGATACCACGTTAACTGAATTTCAGAATTGAGTCTTAAATTTAGACAAATTTTACTTAAAGTCAAATCAATTTAGCTTAAATCCAAACAAATTTTACTAAATTTAATCCAAACCATTTTAAGGGGTAACAACTTTTTTACTGTGCGGATAGGTCATGGATAGGGGCTGGACAGGTCCTGGATAAGGGCTGGATAGGTTTTTAATTCCTTAATCCATCGATTTTCCAAGATTTAGATATTGAAAATCATCAAATTTGAACGATTTAATTTTTAAAAGCACACTCTAGCATATTTTGTAGAATATTAAAGAATTTTAGGATATTTTTTCAATTTTATAAGGTTATTATAGGAAAACCCAAAAAACTTTAAAAGACAATTGAAAAATCCAGACACAGAAAATCCGAAGATATAACTTTAATCTGCAGCAGCAGAATCCAATAATGACACTATCTTTTGTTTTAGAATTTTGATACTGTAAATGGTATTAAAATAAATTTAAAAAAAAACAAAAGGCTACTACTTTATTGGATTATTCCGCTACATATTAAAGATATGCCTTACGATTTTGGCTAGGCTACTACACAGAAAAGGAATTAGTATTGAATAAAGAAAATATTGGTCTGAGTAAGGACGATACAATATTTTCTTGATCCAAGAAAATTTTTCTTGCCTCAAGAAAATGTACTTGATTACAGAAAAGTAAGTTTCTTCATTCAAGTACATTTTCTTGAGACAAGAAAAATTTTCTTGGATCACGAAAATATTGTATCGTCCGTATTCAGACCAATATTTTCTTGATTCAATGCTAATTTCTTTTCCGTGTACTTTGTTGGATTATTCTGCTACAGATTAAAGTTATACCTTCCGATTTTCTGTGTAAGAATGTACAGGATTGTAGGTAGAAGATTATTGAACAATCTCGAATATTTTGGACCCATTTTAGAGATTACAGCTAAGTTTTGAAGGTTTTAAAAGATTTTTAAAAATGTCGGGATTCTTTTATAGATTTTGGAGGATTCTAAAAGATTCTGAAGAATTCTGGAAATCTCTAGAAAATTTTGGAATAGTTCATAATATTTTGAAAATTTTTTTGAAGATTAAGAAGGCTCTGGGAGAGTTTAGAAGATTATGAATCAGTCTGAAATTCAAGATAATTCTAACAGAATCGAATTTTCTTTGCAAATTTTGAAAGAATTGAGAAGAATTTGGAGGATCTTGAAAGAGTCGGAAGGATTTTGGAAGACTATGGGACAATATAGAATTTTCTGAAGAATTTTAACAGATTTAAAATAAGTTTTCAAGATTCTGGAGGATTTTAGGCAATTTTGGGAGTCTTTTGTAGATTTTGGAGGATTCTGCATGATTTTGAAAAACATAGAAAATTGTAATCGGTTATGGAAGAGTTTTCTCATAAATTCTTGGAAAACCATTGGAACTTTGAATAAAAAAAGGGAAGAAAGGGAAAAAAAGGAACAAAATTCTCAAATAAATAGATTTTAGAGGTTTTTTTTTAGAATAAAAGGGAGAAAATAGGTAAATAAAGTGAATAGGGGACTGAGTGTGAGAACGAAATTTAAAAAAAATATCCTATTTTCAACGAAAAAAAGTGATAGAGGCAGGGATTCGAACGATATTAAGGGCCATTTTTCGACACTTTCCAATTATTCCTACAAATTCAAAATAGTATGGCTAAATATTCAGCTGATTATTAGTGCTGCGATATTATAGAACTACCGAGTTACAATATCGAAATTTTGTGTCTTTAAAGTTTTACGTCGACAGCAACGAAAAGAAACGTAACGAAACATTCGTTACGTTTCTTTTCGTTCTTTTCTGTACAAAACTAAAATGTCTCATAATCTAGACGTTCTGCCTTGGTAGTTTTATAATATATCAGTACTTTTTCGTATTCAGTTGAATATTTCACCAAAATTTTGAATTTATAGAAATAATTGGAAAATATCAAAAAATGACCCTTAATTTCGTTCGGGTCCCTGGATAAAAGTGACCAAAATTTGTTAAAAAGTTGAAAAAGTGATCAAATTCAGAAAAAGTGACCAAAAGTGAAAAAAGTGATTCGCTGGCAGGCCTGCAAAAGAAATAAGCCAGCTTTTACTATGAATCTTATATCTCAGCTGTTTTTGTGAATAGCAAACTGAAAATGATTTCAAACTAGAAGATACTCATAAAAATTCTAACAATTTTCGAGTGTCAGAAAGATGAAAAGTAGGAAATTATAATGAAAGTTCAAGAGTATCTTTTCCGACTCGATTCCATAAATTCCAACTAAGTAATTCAGTCAATCAAACAGATTCAATATTCTTTGGCGTCAGAGATCGGATGTAGGATTTTACGACGATCGAGTCTCAGATCAAGGTTTCTAATGGCATTTTAAAGTAATGACATCGTCTTCGAACGAGAAAAATTACGCCCAGAATCTCAACCGCGCATTTTTAATCCATCAAGTAGATTTTATTTTCACCCTCGCCAATCTTATCCGTCATCGCGTTCTGAATGGGGCGACATGGAAGCAGTTACAAGACTTTCGCATCTGTGATCATCAGATCGATCAGCGAATTTCCCTAAAGCCAGAACGAATTGCGGGCGTTTTCTTCAGATCTGATATTTTGACGTTTTTTTCCCTCTTTATGCGCCCAACGTCGGTGTAATTATAGATTTTTAATTAGTAGTTTGAAATGCAAAAATCTAGGATCTAGGATGGATGAGTTTGCAGCAATGAAAGCAGAGAACTCAGTGCGGCGGGGACATGAAATCCGTAATACCGGCATAAACTTTCCAAGGGAGGAACGAAATCAATACTTCGATATCCGCAGTAACGGCAGCTGGAGTTAACAAGGGTCTGATTGAGCCGAGACCGGCTGCTAAGTTAGAAGAACACGCTGCGCAAATCCGAAGAAGCGAGTTTCTTTTTTACATGCTCCTTCGCTCGACGACCAAACTCTACTATAAGTTCTTTTCTAGTAATCCGTTTTTCCTTTGCCGCATTACCAATACATATACTCGACAATAAAGGAAAAAATATATTTAAAAAATTGCATAATTATTACTATTTGCCTCTCGTCAAATTTCTACTTGGCAGTAACTTTTTCCTGATAAAAAATATACATTTTTCTAGACTCTACACTTGTTTAGTACTATTTACAAGTGAAAAAAGAATTAATGAACTTAAAATGGAATAAAAAATGATCAGGAGTTTTTTATCTTTGTTTTGGAATTTAAAAGCTTTAGAAAGTTTTACAGAAAATTAAAAAGTTGCTACGTTTTACGGTTGAGTTGGTAGTATTAAAATCAATGATTCCACTTACCAAACGGTTGAGGCTTTAACAAAGTTCAGTCGTAAAATAATATTACCTGAAACAAATAATAAATAATACTGTTAAAACAGAAATGTCATTAATTTGCTGATTGTTTCAGGTCTATATAGAAATTTAAAGGAGTAAAGGTGAACATAATATTGCAGGAGTAATCAAACACTCGAGTACAAATAGTACAAATATATACTTCGAAACATCAACTCTGACCGATCAAGAGTGATTTGAATTGCTTTCAGGGCATTTATGAGACATAAAGGGTGAAGTTAAGCTCTCTCTACAGCATTTATAGAGGAATATCATTCAGAGAGTATCATATTATCTCCACAGTGTATAACATTTATGTATGTTTACAATATGAAGCTAATAGTGATTTATGTACACGGCTAAATATGAGTTTCTATCATTCACTTTTATATTCCAGTAAACGATCATCGATTTTAGAGGTAAATCACATGAATGATGATTATCACATGAAATTCATTCCACCATTTAAAATATGAATTAAACTATCATTACAGAGATTGAATCAATCTGCAGTCTAAAACAATAACTCTAAAAAGTGTAAGATAATAAAAATTGTTCTCGGACATTTGCATATTTATTGACATATTAACCTATCAGCCAATATTATTAGTTATAGAAATTCATCTACATTGCAAATGTACAGTAAGATTTAAACTTATTGGTTAAAATCCCAGATAAAACCCGGATAGGTGTTTTATCCGGGCTTATATTTTGGAAAGCATCAAATTTTAACGATTTAAATTTGGGAGCAAACAATTTTTCAACACGCCGTGCGCAATCCTCAATATTTCGCAAGCTTACGAAAAAAAGCATACGCAATATTTAGGATTGCGCACGTTGTGTGAATCACTCTACTACACGTAGTTACCTACGTGCAGTAGAGTGATTTTCGTCTCGTATGAATTTCCCACTTGCTTCGCTCGTGTGAAAACATCATACGACACGAAAATCACTCTACCGCACGGTGTTACGTAATGTACTATTGAATAACGCTTTAAAATTTTTTAAGGTCCCTGGAATTTTAAATCTATTCAATTTTCAGGTTTTTAATTCCTTCATTCATCAATTTTGAACGATTTAAATGTTGGTTATCATCGAATTTAAAAGATTTAATTTTCAAAAACCCTAGAAATTTAAAATTTTAAATGTATAAAATTGGAAGGCTTTAGATTTTACCAGAAATCAAAGTTTAAATATTTAATCCAAGGTGAAAACATTCTACAGAATTTAAGTAGAATGCATTCTATAGAATCCTCACTGAAATTTCTATAGAGTTTTATAGTTATATTTATATTATATTATATAATATATATTATACATATTTTAAATATATATAT
>JBAGKK010492838.1:0-15590 GCA_037177015.1 Euceroptres primus
ATTAATTTGATATTTATTAAAACTACCTAGATATCTTTGAGGGACACAATAGTGAAAGGTTCCTGAGATATGCCCATAATTACTTATTACAAATATTAAAAATCAGTATATATTACATTTAATGAAATTTTATTCGCGGTGGAAAAGTATCTGTAGAATAAACAGAATAATGGGTTAAATAGGGACAATAGATTCACAGTAAATGCAGAATATCAAAGCTTTGCAGAACAATTTTTTCAACAATCAAAAACAATTGAAAATCCATGGGAAAAATATTCATTTGTTTTTGGATAAAATTGTTGCAGCTCAAATTGATCAATTTTACGGATCATTTTAATACATCCCTATTTACTATGTTTTTGCAGTTTTATTTTCAGATATTTCTCTTTTTTCTAGACTTCTGTTAAACTTACAGATGGTCAGTAAATTTAACAGATATGTCTGCACAATCTACAGAAATGTCTGTTAGGTTAATAGAATTCTAAAATGTTAACCCAACAGACATTTCTGTCGATTCTACAGACATATCTGTTAAATTTATTGATCATCTGTTAGTTTAACAGAAATGTATGTAGAATCTACAAAAATGTCAGTAAATATTACAGAAAAAATCTGTTGTCCCTATTTTAACAGATTAATCTGTGAAAATATTCTAAAATATTGTAATCTTAAAATATGTTTAAAAACTTCTTAAAATATTGAACCTTATTGGGTTTTATTAATTCAGTCCGCATTTAAGGGAAAAAACGAGAGGAAAGGGGGAAAAGGGAAAGTTTCTTAAAAAGGGGGTATAAAGGGAAATCTTTTTAAAGAGGGGTAAAATAGGGGAATAAGGGAAAGACTGTGAAGCCTGGCATTTAATTGTTTTCATTTCTTTGTACCGAGGGGATTTTTTATTTAAGGGGCCGTATACAAATTACGTAACAAACAAAAGAATAAATATGAGAGAGATAAAAATATAATTATCGAAAGATTGAGAGAGATCTAGATCTGAAATTTATTCTTTTGTTTGTTACGTAATTTGTGTATAGCCTCTAAAGTAACGTGTTAATTGAGCACCAGGATCAGAGAAATAGCATACTTAAATTAAACTGATTTTGTTGTACAGAGAATCGATGGTGTGAATTTTGTTGCATCTCATTTTGAACAATTGAAATTTTCCTCACAAAAAAAAAAGGAAAATTTACTTCGATTCCGGTGTACAAATTATCTACGACAAAAATTAACTCCACAGGGTAAATTTTATTCAAATATCAGTTAAATCTTTTTGTTTTTTCCGTAATAACACATGCATTTTCAAAGACGTGAACTTCTTTGAATAAAATTTATTTCTTTGAAAGATTATGTGCAACAAATTTTATTCTTAGTTTTTTCTGTTATTGTGATTTCATTTGTTTTTGTGTCCTATTTTTAGCATATCATTTTGAAAGGAATCCGACATAAAATTGAGGATTAGAGTTTTCCTGTGTGTGATATTTTAATTTTTCCAAAAAAATTAATTATTTGAAACAAGTAAATTATGGGGCGGAGCAATAAAATTGATTCGAATTAAACAGACAACAAGTGAAAGAATTTTTTTTAACTGTTCCACTTGTAAATGAGCCAAGAAATTTTTGAAGAATTGTATAAAGTCAAAATTGATTTTCGAAAATAAATACGGCCCTGACTGAGAGGTACAAGAGGTCGCGACACGAAGGCGCAATATCGCAATAGTGTATTCGAGTTTCAAGGGCAGCCACTCTCGGCTGATAATCTTTTTTCTTTCAGTATTCTCCATACACTCGTGTTTCCATATACCTACGCCTTTCCAGGTGGGCCAATGACTTCAATCTGACTGTACGTCGTTGGCATAACTGGCAATTTTGCTGCGGGTGATAATTGGGACCGGAAAACGGTTAAATCAAATGGGGCATCAACTTGGCTAATATTAAAATGAAATCTGTTATAATAGAATTTAATTATTAAAGAAATTTTGTAACAGAATTAAATTATTATGAGAATTTCCATTTTCTACTGAATTTATTAAAATAATCTGGAATATCTAAAATGTGCATTATCCAGGTAACACGTTTCAACTCGTATTAATAATGAAAATATTTCTAGTTCCTATGAGCTTTTATTGAACCCGCATAACTCAATTTGTGTATACATAATGAGAGAATGTATTAACAAATTGCCTTCGTTGCAATCACATAATAGAATCAATTTAATTTCAATTAATAAAACAAGGGTAATAATATCATTGAAAATTTGATTGGCTTGTTTCAAAATTGATAGTTTACAGCAGCGTAAAGCACTTGTAATCGATTGTCGAATTTCGAGAAACAAATCGGGAATGTAATGTAATGGTAATTATCGAAACCAGATATGTTCACATTGAAGACCTAACTGTACAAGCAATTCGAGAATGGCGAGCAAATCAAAAACGGAAATTAATGACTACTTATAATTGTAATGTGCAATTAATTAGTTTTTGAGGGTTTTGGGGTGCACCGACACTGACAGTTCTCTGCGATTTGATAGTGCGATCAAATTTAAATTATCGTTCAAGGGTCTCGAATCTGAACAATCCTATCTTTTAATTTATAAATGACAAATTTTGTTTTCAATTCTTAATTCAAATAATTTAATTAACGTATTAAAATTATCTCAGTGGTCTTCCTTTTATTATTTTTAAATTCCTATCACATGAGTGGATTAGTGTGTTTAAATATTTTTATTACTCTACACGCTATTAATTCTATTTTTTAATTCGGTCATCTATTTCAGAAGGATGACACGTATAATAAATATTCTTAAAAAATATCGTAAACGAATGTAACCTTTAACGCTTGTTAAAAATTTGAAACTTCATTCTCCTTTTATGAAAAAGCACCGCACATTCAATTTCGGGAATTTCATGGAATCAATTTAGACTGGCATGAATCTTTTATGGTGACAGCTCAAAGTGCATAAAAATGTTTACGAGTGCAATTTCCATTAAAATGATTTAATTGCATACAGTTGAAACCATCAGTTTACCGAGTATAATTTAGTGTTTTATTTTAAATTTATGATATACTTTTAGCGATAAAAAAGTGTGAATATAAGCACGAAAAATTTTTTAATTTCTGTTTATTCAGTGACCATTAAATTGGTCAACTTTATACTTTGAAAATAATTTTTTCTTTCCACAAAATCACTTGGTTGCCTGCAATTGGTTGGTTAAAAAAAATTAGTAAATTGATATGAATGTACATTTTTTTTAAAAACTATATCAGATAAACATAATGATCACTATATAATTTAACGAACTTCTAAAACTTCGTGATTTCTTAACCATTCTTCAATTTTTAGATTTGTATAAGAAATACACATTGAGATATTAAAGAATTTGTCAATATCGTTTGAAATGTCGGCTAACACAATTTTGACATTTTTTTCATGAATAAAGATTGTAATCACTTGATATTTTTTTATTTTAAATGATCTACTATTAGTTGAACTAAACATTTAAGCTACATAGATGTCCCAATTCCTGATCATTTAAGGTTACCACCTCCAGTTTTTGTGATATATAAAATTTCCATAAAGCTTAAACACAAAAATTTTGAATCCCTCGTATAATATGACTATTTTTCTTCAAAATGAGCGTATAAAAAAGATAAATGGTTGAAAAATGCATTGAAGACAAGTGTTTATATAAAAAATTCTGAATGTCCCAATTCCTGATCACCTAAATTTTAGCCTAACATAATCCTTTAACTTTCGCTTTGACACAATAAGGAATAAACATGCGTTTTTATGAAATACAAATTATTAATTTTCTTCGATGTAATTTACAAACAATATTTATTAATTGTTCTCACTATTTCTTTGAATTGCTTAACAAACAATACTCTGTTCTTTATTTTAATTACGCAAAAGATTATACTCAAATTGAAGCTTGAGAAAATCCGACTCCCTGTGGCTCGCTCTGTCCTATATATATTTTGTAAGTGAATTAGAGGTAAAAATTTTTTGAATTGAACTTTTTTCATTTATTACAATAAGTCTTTTAGTACATAAAAAAATCTACATGAAATAAATCATTCAAATAGGGGCTCTGTAGAATCTCAAAAAACACGTTCTGGAAACGCGACCCCCTTCTGGTTGACGGGATTGCCCAGCTCCAGGTTATCTGAAAACAAAAAAAAAAAAAGATTCTTAAAATATACGAGTGTGGCTATAGTCGGGACTAGAACTAATCAAGAATATTGAAAATTCGCAAAATGGCGCTTCTTTGAAAATTTGGTTTAAAATTTTCACTTGTTTTTTGGTGGTTTTTGACTGTTAAAAATTCAAAAATCATTATTTTTGATTTATTCCATTCCCGATTATAGCTACACTTGTAGATTTTAAGAATCTGTTTGATTTTTTTTCAGACGCCCTGAAGCAGCTGAATCATGTCAACCGTGCATTTCCGGGACACATTCTTTGAGATGCCACAACACCCCCTATTTGTACGATTTTATTTTATACCCACGTGTTTTTGTTTAGTTCTAGGCTTTTAACAATATATAGAAAAAGTTCCGATCAAAAGAATTTTAATTATTTTTTTAAAATGAAGTTTAAACAATGTTTGAAAAAAAACTTGGTCAAACTATAATACCCTTTTAAGAAAGGAAAAGTGTACCGATTTTTACTGTTTTAATTTTAAGAAAAATAGTATTGTCAGGACGTTTACTTTAATTTTAAAAATGTTTTCTACATTTTTTAAATTAATTATTTTGATTTTTGACAAAATTTGACGTATGCCGTTATGCTGAACTCATAGCTTAACATATCCTTTATGGTTTTGGACAGGTTGTAGATTTGAGAGTCGTCGGTATCAAGAAGGTGCTGCGGTTACAACTTCGGAGCCCTGTTTACAGTGCAGATGCACGGAAGGGTCGTTACGATGTAGATTGCGCGTCTGCCCACGACTTCCAAATCCACCACCACCAGGTTGTCGAGCCCGGCCACCCGGAGAAAACGTCTGCTGTTCAGAGTTAGTCTGCGGAGAATCAGGTTAGTACGATGCTTCCAATCGATTCACCTAATTCCTAATGCAAAATACAGTCCAGTTTGAACGCAACATTACCCTATCGATGCGATGCGACAACCATATACTACTATCTCCTCCCTGTCAGGAAGAAAGACGGAAATCGATTAGGTCGATCAGACTTTCAAATGACAAATACGAGCATGCATAAAATACGCTCTCGATGAGAGAAGATATTCGTCTGGATAGTTGGTTTTTCGGATGAAGTTCGCAGTATGAATTGAATCCTCCCGAGACTAAAGTTAGGCGTGGAAATTTAAAATTTATTCCGAGCAAACGGTTTACAGAAGCGGAAAATGATTGGCTGTCTATTAGGTGCTAGAATTCTGTCGAATAGAAAATTGCTGAATTATTAAAGCCTCAATATTTTCCCGTGGAACTGATTTACATTGCATACTGATAAAAGGATTCCGAGGAATATTTCATCGCGCACTATGTGCACTAGTATTCTGGTTAAGTTCGAATGTACGCGTTGCTTCATTGCAATCAGAGAAGTTGAAATAACTTCTGTGGTTTAATGTCACTCTTCGTGACGCTTCCAGAAACGAATTAAAATGATAAAGACTTTAGATACAGCAAATATTTGCCGGAAGGAAATTTTAGACTCAGTTTCTTATGGAGCAGGTTTCTTGGTTGTCGTTTTGAATAATTTTCAAGGACGAAAAGAAATACATACATATACAAGGTGTCCACGCTGGGGTTCACCAAAAACTATGCAACTCGGCATACACGGCCATAATAGCATTGGCGTGTAAGACGGGTTGCATACTTTGTGGTAAGCCTCAGCCTGGACACCCTGTATATCTGATAGAAATAAGGTGAACTTGTGGAGTGTGTTGCAGATGATGCGGAAAATGTGCTGCGGCGGGTAAATCTTGGAACAGAACCGAGAAGTGAGGATGATGGTAAGATTTCTTTTTATTAATCATTTTTTGTAGGCGTGGTCGCCTCTTTAGTGTTTTTGTCATCTTCCGAGCCTATCGTAAACCGGCTTTCTTATATTGAAAATAAATTCTCGTTGGTTAATCCATGAACCAATATCGTTTGGTTCTTCGATTCGACTCAAAATGTAAAATCGTTACTTTAGTGAAATGTAACATTACTACAATAAATTAAAATTTCAGTGGCTTTAATAAAAAACTATGGAGTGCCGAGCAGAATGCTCATCAGCACTTAAAGATCCTAAAACCTGAAAACTTTGATTTCATCAGAAAACTTTTTTATTATTTCATCTTTTAACAGCTTAATTTTCCAAGTTTAATAAAAAACAATAATTACTCATGAATGATGAGTACATCTCTGTAGAAATTAAAAGCATTAAAACATATTTGAAGAAGTTCTATGACATTTTATCATTCAACAACATTTTATTCAGAAGTTTAAAAAAATAGTTTAAATCCATATTGAATTAATGAATTATAAGTATATACAATTAATTTAAAATATTATCTAATATTTTGTTTTTATTTTTATGAATATTTTCCAGAGTATGTTGGTTTTCAAAACTGGTATTATCAGCTGTTTATATAATTTATGAGTGTATATTAGATTTGCTCAGTACTAAGTTCTTGTGCAGGTTGCTTGTACGAAGGAGTGCGATATGCACCAGGATCAGCAATGATGGGCTCTCGGAAGTGTGAATATTGCTACTGCATATCCGGTACCAGAAGATGCATTAGACCCAAATGTTTACTTCCCTTACCTAGTTGCACACCAATTTATGCTTCCCATTCCTGCTGCCCAGTATTTTATAATTGCACTCGTGAGTAAATTGAACTTTGTATACAAGATTTAAAAATTAACTTTTCCTAAATTTCAGTAACACCATGTACATATATGTTTATATAAATTAAAAATATACGCTGAACTTTTAGAGACACAACCAAATTTTGCTTTAAAAGATTAATTCATGAAAGAATAGTTATGATATTACAATTTTACTTAATTAAAAAACAAATTTAAATATATAATACATTAAAAATCAAAAGTTTACTGCAGTTTGCAATTATTGGTAAAACACTATCATTTGATAAGACAAAAAATAGTCCAATAAATAGAAAATAATCACTTTCGCCCAGAAAAATATTATAAATAAGGTTTTATTCTTCTGACTTTTCCTGAACTCTCCGTTTTTGCTCCCTAAAGTTAAAAAATCTAAAAAAATATCCAAATTATTAGACCGAGAACTTTTTAATAATAAATAGCCAGTTTTTATTATTATTTTGTATCAACCAAAAATTGCGAAGCCAAAAATGTTTCAGCAGAAAATTATTTGTAACAAAGCTGTAAAATAGGGCGGATTCGAAAAAATTCAGAAATCAAAAACAGCCTGGCACTGAAAAGCTTCATTTTGGTCCCTTGTAACATGTGTAAAATTTGAAATAGTATGAAATCGACTCAGTATCGAATACATTCAACTCCACATATTTTATTCCAGAGTAAAATAGAGTGAGTAACGTGTTCTGAAGTGCATTCAGAGTGAATATAATTAATTTGCACCGCACAGAAACAAAATCTTAACTCATGTTCAATCCGGAGTTAAAGAGTCGTGGCGGGACTTCTTACGGAGTTTACGAGTTCGGAGCTGCGTTCGCAGAAAACTTTCAAACACTCTCTTCTGAGTTGTTCGCCACATCATGACCGCAAGTCAACGCTTGTGAAACTGCGGACTTGAAAACACGAAAATTCTAGAATCAAAAATTCTAGATGGTCGCTTGTCGCATCGGTGTGATTTGTTATTTAATATTTAGAAAAGTGAAATATATCTACGATAAAAAGCGTGAGCTATGGCATTCAGACAAAGTGGATGAAAAAAAATATATATATTGTAACGGGTTTTTCCAAATTAGATCAAACCTGGCCTGGGGTAGCCCAGGATTGGGACATCGTTAACAAAGATGGCGGTACGAGTTTCTTACCGTTGCCCCTCACGTCCTTCAGCGGCCCTCTTAAATCACTGAGTCTGCGGGTCTCACTCTTGCGACCCATAGACAACTTACGAAGCTCGTTGATTTTCCTTGTTGCCGGGAGCCAGGCAGAATCCCTCTGCCCGAGCTTGTCTGATCCGTCTTCGCCGCCTGGACCGTCGGCCAGCTCACAAAATTGTCGCACGAGTCAGGGAGTGGGATAAATACGGGAGAAAGAGAGACAACTCCCGGGGTGTTCAAAAGAATACTCACTCTGCTTAATTATTCGAAATGAACCTTCGTACTTTAATTAACCATTCAACATTAATAACCGCGAACACTTTACAATCGGTTCGCCCCAGAGACAGTTTCTACAAATTGATTTTACTGAGGAACCCTTTACTAGAGTGTCATGGCGGGCCCAAGACGCTCGCGCCTTTCCCTTGACACCTGGTCGGCGTCCTTACCGTGTGCTCTCGTCCGGTTTCCCTTAAGACACTCGACCTGTCCCAACTAAAATCGGACAAGGTCAGCCGAGTGCCTCGTGCCATTTCCGTGCGGCGAGAGCCCTGGGCAACCACCCACTCCCACCTGTTAACTTACACGGTGCCAATGCGACGCCAACACGCACAACACCACCCGAGACTTGGAGGCCTGGAATTGGAGAAAGAAAGAGACCCACGTACCTTGGAGCCACTCCGCTACTGGCTGTTTCCAATCGCCCATGTGAACGTTTTCCCTGAATTGTCTTTGCACGGATTCCTTTTAGGTAAAGCAGGTGGTAACGTGACGAAGGGTGCAAACGTTACGATCTGGTGCAAACATTACGAAGGGCCCTTCGTAACGTTTGCACCAGATCAAGCCAGGAATAGCAGTGACAGGAAACCGTCTGCTCGCCCGTCTTCTTCTGTTTTCCACTGGACCATCGTGACTCTCCGTGCGCCCACTCTGATTGGCTGTGGGGCACGAACGAGGTCCAGTGCGTGCTCTCCATCAATCCGCGACCCGCTTTGGCTGCCACCGACCCGATTGGGCCGGACCATTGGACGATCGAGCCTCCTATTAGTCGGCGGAAATGTGGATGGACGTCAGAACGTTGACAACCCCCAGATGCTGCCCTCTCTGAACTTTTTGGTGGAAACTTTGAAAAGACGAGCCTACCCTCTTCCGGCCCTTGGTTCCGTGCCAGGTCGCCAACTTCTCGCATCAGTGTCGTCTGCTTGTTGACAACCTGTCAGTGCCTCCCGGATCAATTGAACCTGGTGTTTCTCGGGACACAATATGAAATAAAAATATAATACTAACAAAATGTGAAATCTCTTACATTTCAGACCTTATCCTACGCTGGGCTTCCTGGCTTGGCGGACACTTATTCTTCGCGTACGCGCGCGTTTCAGGTTAGGTTCGGCTTCGGCGAAATCCCGAAGAATTGTTCACAAAACGTGTGTTTTCGGAAAACCACGTTTCAACTCCCCCGGACCTAGCCGAAGCCTACCCGGCTTTGCTTACACGTGACGTGACCGTCTTTCCGCTCCGTCGCCAGGCTCCCAAGTCTCATGGGTCTAAATGCTTAAATGAAAAACTGTGAGGGGAACCGTTACTGGAGTCCTGCCGCCGGAATCACTCTACTTTGCGTAACTCTTGCTTTCATTCTCAGAAAAAACCTTGATTGAACTACCTGAACCATCCTTCCTACCAAGGCTTCCGACTCAGTAAGCAAGTGCAACAGAAAAAGGATTTACAGCTTTCGTTCTCGACCTCAGCTTAGCTTTCCTATATCATTCCCAACGGTGCTATCTCTGAAAGGGAATGATTAATAATCTCGCGTATCCTTAAGCTTGTCGCTGGACACTGGCAAATAAAGAAAAACAATTTTTGGGACACCCTCTTTATTCTTATGGTCCTTGCTTTTTGCCCCCGAATCCTCTCGTAATTCCTTTTGGACCCAACGACATAACTTGAGCTTTACGCATGACTTTGTCTCCTTCCTTAAACACCGCGTGTCGCCGCCTTTTGTCGTAGTTTACCTTTTGACAGTCAAACGCATTTTTATGGTGTAAAGAGACGAGGTCCTGAAGCTCTTTCAGTTTGACCATCCGTTGCCTCCATTCGTCTTGGTTTGGTGGAGACAATTCGACTGGTTCCTCTACTCTCCGGCGGAGGCTATTGTAGGGGCGTGGTTCTCTGCCTAGATTCAGGTAAGCCGGACTAACTCCCGTCGTGCTATGCATCGCTGTGTTATAAGTGAACCTGAAATCCTTGAGGTACACGTCCCATTGCCTGTGATACTGGGCTACGTACGCCGAGATCATCGTTTTCAGGACCCGATTTAGCCGTTCTACGGGATCCGCCTGTGGGTGATACACGGGAGTGAACGAATGTCGAATTCCGTAGGTCTCTGTTAACCCTTGAAACGCTTGGTTAACGTATTCCGTCTCATTATCCGACACGAGCACCTCCGGAGCGCCCCACCGGTTCAAAACATTATCCTCAAAAGCTTTGATAATGTTCTCCGCGTTTGCCTTCCTCATATGTGCCATTTCTACTCACTTTGTGTAGAGATTCTCGAAGACTACCAAATACTCAAAGCCCAAAGCCGTCTTTGGCCATGTACCCATTACGTCGGTGGCCACCACCATTAATCCTGCCGCAGCTCTTTGGTCTGCTTTAATTCTTTGGCAGACGTCATACGATCGCACCCACATCACGATGTCGCATGCCTGGCCAGTAGTATCGAACCGAGGCTCATCAGTACGTCTTATCGATCCCCAATTGCGTTGCTTGTGGATTGCTATGTACTTCATCGAAGACTTCTTGCCTCCTCTAGGCTGGGACTACCAACTTCCATGCCTCTAGGTCCTCGATTACCGGATCTTCTAGCGGATTTGGACGGTATCGATACAACATTCCGTCGTCGACTTTCCACCCCTGGAACTTCCTTGGGGTTTCAACCACTTCGCGCAGTCGTTTGCGATACCATTCATCTTCCCCTGGCTCCATAACTGCTACGGGAATTGCTACTTCCTCCTCATAATCCGAGAAAGGGCATCCGGCACATGATGCAAAGCTCCTTTCCGATGCACGACCTCAAAGTCGTACTCGAGGAGGTTATGTGCCCATCGCGCCAATCGGCCAGTTGGGTTATGAAGGCTGTGCAGCCATCGCAACGAGCTATGGTCAGTGATCACTGTGAAGTGAAACCCCTTGAGGTATTGACGGAATTTTTTGACCGACAAAATCACGGCTAAACACTCCTTTTTGGTAACCGAGTACTTCCTCTCCACGTCCGACATTGTTCTACTCGCGAACGCGATCACCCTCTCTACGCCGTCTTGGGTCTGCGTCAGGACTGCCCCAAGACCAAAATCGCTCGCGTCGGTCTGAAGAACAAACGGAATCTCAAACTCCGGGTATGTTAAAATCGGTGCCGTCGTAATCTGCTCTTTTAGCTTTACGGACGAGGCCTGCTGTTCGTTTTCCCACTCCTAGGGAACGTTTGCTCGTAACAGCTTGTTGAGCGGTTCTGCGCATATTGCGAAGTCGCGTATAAAGCGACGATACCACGACGCCATTCCTAAGAACCGTCTCAACTGCTTGACTGTTTTCGGCGCGGGATACTCGAAAAGTGGCTCGATTTTGTCCGGGTCGACCTGAAGGCTATCCCTACTGACGAAGAATCCGAGATAGCGGACGGTCAGCCTCCCGAATTCGCATTTCTTTGGGTTGATCGTCAACTCGGCCCCCTGTAGTCGGTTTACGACCCGAGCCACCCATTCCTTATGACTTTGGAGCGTTCCATGTCCGGCCCTAAGAGGGACTCTATTAGGCGTTGAAACGTCGCCAGTGGTTCAGATAATCCGAAAGGCATACGCGTGAACTGAAAGAGGCCCATTCCCGGGACAGTAAAAGCCGTGTATTCCCTGCTATCTTCGGCCATTGGAATTCGGTGGTATCCCCACTTTAAGTCTAAAGTCGTTATATATTTCGCGACTCGAAGGTGTTCGAGGATCATGTCCATTTTTGGCAGAGGGTAGGCGTCCTTTTTGACTACTTTATTTAGCCTACGGTAGTCCACGCAAAAGCGATAAGTCCCGTCCGTTTTACGAACCATTACCACGGGACTGGACTACCCATTATTTAACGGCTCAATGATCCCCTCCGCCAGAAGTCGCGTCACTTCGTCATACATGGCGTTCTGAACTTTTGGGGACACTCGATAATATCTCTGTTTTATCGGTGGGTGTCCCCCGACATCGATGCTATGTGGCTGTGGCGGTCTGTGGCTGGAAGTATCGCAGGAGGTGGCTTAATAATCCCGGCAATTAACGCGTCCAGTTCCTGTCGCTCCTCAGCTGTTATTTCCCTGAGTCCGCAACACTGGTCTACGGTTGCCGGTTCTTCACCTTTCTGTTCCACTTCCAGCTCAGTGCCCTCCTTGGTATAATGGTGGATAACTTCCGGATAGTCCGCCACATACCAAGCACTATTTCTGCCGTCGTACACGATTCCGAATGTGTGGATGAAGTCCATCCCCAGGAAGACCTGTTCACCCATGCCTGGGACAATGTGGACCTTCATTATTCGCGAAACACGATCGATTTCGATAGGGAGATAACACGCGGCTTGGACTTACCGGATCGAACCGTCCGCGGTCATAATCGCTTGTTCTGTGCCGCGTACAGCGTGGCAAAGTAAGTCCTTTGTCCTCCTTTGGAGGTCCTTTCACCTCCAATCGCAGCGGCAACGACGGGCCTGCTTCCGGTGATACTGCCGGCGGTTCGTCAGATTTCAGAAGGGCTAATATCACCTGATTTTCCTTCCAGGGGTTTTCTTCTTCCTTTATCCTCGTTCTTGTGTTCAGAACGATGGTATTTTCCGTTTCGCGAATTCGAGTTACCGGCATTCTGTCGGCTGATATCTACGGAGTTTCCAATGAAGTAGGATTCGCATCCAGGGCTATCCCCTTCCTTAGCGGTTCCGTCGATTTAAGCTTGTCCTCTTCCGGTACCCGCCTGTCGTCCTGTGGGGTCATTCCGAGACTGGGGGGAGAAAAGTTGACCCTTACTTTTTCTCCCTCGTCTTCTTCCCGGACAGTTCGCACTCTTCGGTGGTCACTTCCTCTTTGCCACACCGAAGACAATAATTTCGTCTTCGCTCTTTCGGACAGTAACTCCCTGGAAGTAACCCTTTTGCCGGCAATTCCAGCATTCAACTTCCGAGTAGTGTCTCCAGAACGTGAGATTTTTCGGCCCCCACTCCACGACCCTCGAGCTCGTTTCTTTTCTCTCTAACAACAGTCACAAACCTGTTGCTAGAGAAAGAAAGCATGAACTCGTGGGTCGTGGAGTGGGGGCCGAAAAATCCCACGTTATGGAGACACTGCTTCCGAGTTATTCCTCTGTTTTCTTTTGGTTTCCCAAGGGTTCTCGTGGGCCCTTGACCCCACCCTTGAGCATACCCGTGACCCGTAGTGGTTTCCGGACCAAATTCTCACGAATCCCCCAGCCCAACCGCGTACGTCGGTGCGTAACCCCCGCATCTTGGGTTCTCTTCCCCACCTAATGGGTACCTACCCTGCGGTACGTTACTTCTGTTCGTGTCCTGCTCTCGTTCTGATGTTGTCTTGGAGGGGCTAGCCCTCCCAAGCCTGCGGAGCATGGACGATACCTCAACTCTCCCGGGTCCGCGAAATCTTGCGGGACGTATCCAGCAAACCTTCCTGGCTCGCGTGGCCGTTGCACCATCCATCCCCGGTTAGCTTCTTCCCCCTTGGCTAAAGTCGGGTTCGAGGGGGGAAAAGGCTCATGGCTGGATAGGGATGGGCAACCGGGTCTATTCGGGACTCTGCACGTGTTCGTGGTATATATTCGCGGCGATCAGTGGGGGCATATTCGCGTGAATGCGGCCCAGGATACTGCCCTGGGTAGCGATAGCCTTTCATTTCCACTGTGGGATCCCAGTGCTCTGTGTCATAACGCTGTGGCCTCACATTCTCCGGAATGTTCTGGTTCCACGCCCGTCGGTAATCAGGTGGGTGTGAACCTCTGATTGTTGCCGTTGTAAATATCGGTGGCGACTTCGTTATTAACGGGGCGCAAGTTAATGTGCTAACGGTCGGTGGGTAGTATGTCGCGTGACCGATGGGACCCACGATCTCGAGTGACTGGCTCTTGACTGGTAGTCCCGGTTTCCTATCTGTAATCCTCGCGCTAAACCGGCACTCTCAGATATCCTGGTCGATAATCGGTACTGCTGTGACACTGCGCTCCATGACGATGCTACATGAAG
Source organism: Euceroptres primus (assembly GCA_037177015.1). Taxonomy (NCBI): domain Eukaryota; kingdom Metazoa; phylum Arthropoda; class Insecta; order Hymenoptera; family Figitidae; genus Euceroptres; species Euceroptres primus. The sequence goes on from JBAGKK010492838.1 coordinate 14,257, forward strand.
GAATTGTGGAGGTAAGGACAATTGTTCCTCCCCCCCCCCGCTGTATACTGACGGGTCACCTCGGTGTTCCGTATTCACGTTCGCGAATTGCGGGTTCTCCTCGGTCGCGCTCTCTGTGGTCCATCCAACCCATCCGTCTGCGGGAGAATGCCGGTTACGTGGTCGCCACCCCCACTCCTCATGCCTCTGGTGGAAGGTGGGGTGAACACGGACGCTCCTGCACTATTCGACATCCGCCTCCCACCGTGGCCAAAGTCGGTGCCCGTGGGGGGTTGTTCGGAGCGTCTAATATGGTTGGTGGAACCCGATTCGGTGCCTGATACCTTCCTCAGGACCCGCTATAGCCTGATCGGTCCCTTCGGCCTGTGGTATCTGAGCTTGAGGGTCGTCGTCCTCCGAGTACCAATGTACAGCCTGGTTACCCCCTCGACGCGCGAAGTACCGCCCCAATCTCGTCCGCAATACTTCATCGACCCCATTCGAATTTAACCCTAGTTCCCTCATTATCACACATAAAGCCTCTCCGGTCAAGTGAACCTGGTGTGTCCGGTGTCACGGCCCTTTCGCAGGGACAACTCCAAGGATCATCTTCTTCCTCCTGGACTGCTACGTCTTTTCGTCCGGCCTCCGTCACCTAGTCTCAGGTTCGCTGCCAGTTGAGAGCGTTCTAACCTAAACTTGGGTTCCTCGGGACTTAATATGAAATAAAAATATAATACTAACAAAATGTGAAATTTCTTGCATTTCAGACCTTATCCTACGCTGGGCTTCCTGGCTTGGCGGACACTTATTCTTCGCGAACGCGCGCGTTTCAGGTTAGGTTCGGCTTCGGCGAAATCCCGAAGAATTGTTCACAAAACATGTGTTTTCGGAAAAGCACGTTACTATATATATATATAGAATTGGGATACGAAGAATTCATATAGACGCCGCGTTTGTATAAGATAGTGTACATATTGTTAAAATATATTCTTCGCTTTATAAATTAGAAAATGTATTTTCATTTACTAATGTACGACAAAAAATATACTTTAGTACATTGAATAGCTTTAATGTTAAAAATATTAATGAGAGTTTTCTGTACACCTGAATTTCTTAAATTATTTGATGAGTTATGCAACTTTAATTGGACAATTATAAACTTTTTTATAATAGAAAATTATTCATTATGTATCAATTTTTCAATTTCCTTGTCTAATTAAAGTTCCTGAAATTAATTAATTTAAGGAATTCAGGTTTACAGAGAACAATAATTATTATTTTTACCATCAAATCTATTCAGAGTACTGGAGTCTATTTCTAAATAGTGAATACTCTTTTCAGCGTTCCTTTTT
>JBAGKK010492849.1:0-15588 GCA_037177015.1 Euceroptres primus
AATTCCACTTGGTTTGGTATTTTACAAAAGAACAACACGTAACTCAAACTTTTTTCCTTAATTCTATTGGACTAATAGGAGTGTCGACGACTGGAGACGATACATTTTATACAAAATTTCATTGGCACCTCTTTAAAAATTAATAAATAAATTATTAACAAGTGTTAATTCTTACTTTTATTAAACTTTAAATATTTATTTATAATATCCACAAGAAATAAAATAGTTTCATTTATTTATAACGTTACTGTGACAATATTAAAAAGTGCCATCAGCTAAAGATTTTCTTCAGAAAAAGCGTAAAAATCTTGGCTAAAAATCTCAAGAATATAAATAAATTAAATTATGTAACTGTTTTATATAAGTTGTGTATGCACTTTATGTAAAAATTACAGTAGAATTCAACTGGCATAGGCAAAATACGCTAAATGTTTGTATTATTTTATTACTTTGAGAAAACTAGAGAGGGGTGCCAACGACCGGCGCAGTGCCAATGACTGGTGCTCTTTCTCTAAAACGATTATTTTCATTTTGGTCTCAAAATACTCGTGAGATACCTCCGAAATAGAAACAAGAAAAATACTGAATGTGCATGAACCTTTGGGTTCAACTTAATCGCGACTCACCGTGCCTGTTGATATAGTGTCTTAACATTTTTTCTAATACATTTTCATACACAAAATAAAAATAAGAATTATTTAAAATTTAAAACTGAATTTTGGGGCAGATCTTCAAAATGCTCCTTCTATTTCAAAAATCAGTATGATGAACTGGTGACTTATTTTACAAACTTTCTAAAATCTTTTAAAGAATCTATCACTTGGATTTTAAAGTCAATTTTTTTCAAGAATTCGAGTTTATTAAATACGATATTTTTGTATTTTAATCAAAACAGGTCCTCAATTTTCTCTAGCGTACTATTTTCGATAACAAAACTGTTCCAACCGTTGGAAATAATTATACTTTTTCTAAAAGAAAAAAAAAAATTTAAATGTTAATATTACTACATAAAAATTATTCACCAATCGCAAATTTTATTATTATAGTCGGCAATTTTTTTGTAGCTTTTTAAGATTATTTTGAACAACTTCTCACATGGATATACTTCAAAAATAAAATTTCTAAATGATAGGAAAATTTTTTCTTGGATTTGATATCACTATGCGTTTTCTTACCCAAATTAATATAAGAAAAAAATATTACAATTCGATGGGCTAAAATTTTACCGTTACCTCCCCTTAACTGAATTACATTTAAATCAGTATTTCACCGCTTTATCTTTAGTGATTACTCCTTATTTTTCGAATTATAAATTTGGTACACATAATATACTTCAAATACAGTTTGAGTATTTTCTGTTAAATTGAATTACATAAATACAATTATAAACTAAATTTTTGTGAAATGATCAGTTTATTTGTTCAGCTAAACGTTTCACAAAAATTTAGTTTATTTATTAATATACTTTTTGATACTAAACAGAGAGAGGAAAATTTTCATGAAAATTTCAGTGAAAACTGCAAATTTTTTTCATGAAAATTTACATCTCTATTCAAAAAGGGCTCAGATACTATTACATAGAGAAAAAATGTTTAATTTTAATAGCTGTTGAGTAAAACGTAAAGATTATGGCCAAGGATATTGTTACGGAAATTTCAGTAATACTAGACACTGCCAATGATTATTAAATTTTGAGGTTACAACTTCAGAAGTATTCATAAACAGCAATAAAGATTTTAAAAATTAAGGAACATTAAAAAATGCTTCAGAGAATGAATTCATGCAAAAATTTACTTATTTTAATCATTTTTATTTCAACAGTTTGGCAATTTTAAAATTGAAAAGTTATGAAAATTTCGCCGAAAATATCGATATATCCAGAATATCAAGTCTTTTGTTTGCTCTTCACAAAACTTATTGAATTTTATTTTATTATTAAATATTTCACATCTTTATGTGCTGAAAATTACAAATTCAGAACTCAGAGGGCCTAAATTATTATTCTTATAACAAAGTCAAAGCTCCTATTTCTTCTGGTTTTTAATTTTAAACAGTTTTTTATCAAATTATTTTTGTCGAAATGTGGAAAAATTTATTTTTGATCAAAAAAGGCATCAAAAAATTTAATTGGAAAAAAATGCAGATTTTTTTTCATTCGAAATCTTTAGACAAATTTTAGATGTTTTTTCACCGAAATCTGTCTGTAGATTCCGAATGAAAAAAATGCGTAATTTTTATCCGATTGAAACTTTTAATGGCTCATTTAATCGGAAATAAAATTTTTAGCATTTCAACTTTTAAAAATTTGATTAAAAAATTGTTTAAAATGAAAAACTTGAGGAAATATGCGATTCTAATAACTTTTTTCCCGACTCTGTCCAATTCCTCCTTAGTCATGATAATTATACACGGCATTTTCTCGAGTTCAATCCTGACAATCGACAGGATTGAATTATACAGCATAATATTTCTAGGATGAAAACACGCACGGTCAAGCGCATGTTCGGTTTCGTTATGCATAAAAAACTGAGTAAAAAAGTCTTTTGGAGAAATTGGTAAAATGATTAATTTGCGTTGTAATAATAATCTCATGGTGATATGTACTATTATCTCCACACGGAGAGAAGTCGAATTAAAAATTATGGGCAACAGTATTATTAGTTTAGTATTCAGTCCTAAATAAGTAAATCAATTCATTTCCACGATGTTCCATTTTCAAATGTGTAAAGAGCAAGTATGTTAAGAATTGAGTATTAAGCGTCAAGAACATGTCGAAACACGCGTATTTGTGCTTAACGGTACTTGTGCAGTTTAGGACACAGTCCTAAATTGCGCTAGAAGGTGTGTAAAAGCGTTAACGACACTTCGGTAGGCGCTCTAGAAATGGTACTTGTGAAAAATAGGACTCTTTCCTAAACTACTTCTTATTGCGATTGCGCTGTTCAACTAGCAATTATGAAACAATAATAATGGCAGATATGCAATATTTATTAATTTTTTATCAAACTCTGTTTCGAAAGAGTAATGTGTTTAATTCGATAGCATCCTGCAAAAAAATCTGTAGGTATCATTTCTGTTATTGCAGTAATGCCTAACTTCCAAGTAACGATTCTAAAATGTTGATTCAAAACGAAAATAATTTAATTTTTTTTAAAATAAACAATAAATATATTCACATATCCCGTTTTACACAGAATACAAGAACACTAGAAAAATGCATCACACTAAAATCCGCAAGACACCGGGATTCGAACCCCGAACGCACCTCATCGCAAATTGTGTCGCACGCTTTACGCATCTTAGCTATCGAAGCAGATAATCTTTGGATTCGTAGAGAGTTTATTCATATTATGAGACACTGGAACTTCAGAAACAGGTGAATTAAAGGTCGACTGACTGGCGCTCGCACTTCTCGGAAAATAGGAGTGAGTCCCAAACTGCTTAGGAATCTATACGACGGCACAACTTATTCTCATTCAAATCTTAAATGTGTTTTAATACATTTTAACTGGATATTAGTTACAATTCTAATTAGGCTTGTCTAAAACAGATTTTAAACTTTAACTGTAATTGTGAAATAGTTTTGTTTACCTTAAATAAAGTAATGAATAATATTTATGTTCGTAACAGTAAATAAGTTGTTTAAATCGGTTGCATTTTATGATCAAAAGTAATTACAATGTCCCTTTAGCAAACCATACTTGATTGAAATAGATTAAATAATGATCTATAATAACATTTAGTTCTAGTAGCCCATGACACATTTATTTACAAGAAATAGAAATGACCTGATTTATAACGCAGGCCTACAAAAAAAAAAATGTTTGCTCGGACCCAGAGACCTCCCTAGGTAATTCCGAAGGTTTTTGGCGCACTAAAATCGAATCTGAAGCTTAAAATGCTCCATCACGTCAGCATTTTGAGATATTTTGATTCAACAATTTTTAAAAAGCCACTTTTTCCACTGAAAAATTTAAATAACATCGAAACTAAAAGAGCTAGGTTAATTTGGTAAACGAATTTGAGTTCAGCATGACAAAATACATCGAAAACCCTTTAAAAAATTTAAGGGTTAATTTTTTGCTTCCCACTATTACATAAAATGCGTTTTTTCATGGTCTGACTTTTTTTTTAAACTCTTGGTATGTGAAATCACTTTGAAATGTCCCCAGTGAACCACTCTATACAAGACAAGTGTTTGAATGTATTTCTAGAGTTGTTTTTCCAACCCTTAGAGAGAGACAGATAAGGCATAGAAATCGCAATTCCTCAGCAGCGAATATCTACATCAGATTTTCTGATTAAGGTATTGGTACCTGAAATCACTGTGATATATCCTCACAGGATACATCTGCATACAAAGCAAGTCTTTTAATTTGGTATAAGGGGTTGTATTTTCAACCCTTACACATATGTCACAAATATCACGATTTTTTCCACGTACAATGGTTACAATTTTTTAGTTTTATTTAATGAAATTATAGGTCCAAAACGGTTGTTTAGAGAACACACGAAATGCTTCATGACTCGTTCTGGAAATTCCTCACTTTAATAATTTTAAGGCTGATTCGTTTTTGCTCTCTTTATTTCAGTGGTGTAGTCCTAGAAAAATAAGTGTCCTGGCGGTGTGGAAAGTTACCATAAATCAAATTACCCTGGTAACTAAAAATTTCTCGAAAACTGCATGTAATTACTAGTAATTTCTCCAAAATTGCATGAAAATTACCAGAAATTTCTGAAAATTTATAACAATTACCGTTAATTTATTAAAATTTGTATAAAAAATATAAGGTTCATAAAAAAGGAGGCCTGGTGCCGCCAGCCCTTCAAAAATAGTACTCAGGCAGCGCCAGGCCCCGACTACAACACTGCTTTGTTTGTTATGAATCTCTCGGAACTCTTCAACACCATCGAGCAAGAGGGACCTCTGTAGCCAAGGCCCATAAGATCTATTTCGATATCCACATAGCTGTTGTCTTGCTACCAGTCCTTGGATAGTCGAAAAGTCTTTATTGGAAAGAAACGCCGATGATATTTCTATTATTTTATGTCGACAAGCATCCATTACTATTTTGAACTAGCGCGCACCTTCCACTGGCACTAACACCACGTGACCTCCCAACAATAACTGGCGCGTCCAGAAAAAACGCAAATCGACGTGCGTGCAAACGACACTGAGCTCGCTCTCATTCCCTGTGTGCTCTCTAATTGTAAGTAGCAAAGACCCTTTTTGGAAATTCGAGTCCTATTTCGTATTTGTGCCTCCAAGAATCTGGAGAAGTCCGAGGAACTAGACGCCTTTCTACGAAGTTCCCGAGAGAGAAGTCTACCAGGTCCTTTTTTATTGTATTCCGAGGAAATCAGTCGGTAGGTTCTTTTTCTTTAACCAAGCTTGATAATCTCTCGCCACGTGTGTCGAATTTTAGAGTTTGCCCAGAAAGCTTTGTTTTAATTGAGTCTCCCTTAAAACCATCAATTGTGACGAAACATGAGAGTTTGGACCTATCTGCCTCTAACTGAAAGAAACAGATAGGTCCCTTCTCTCGCATCGCATCACAATAGTTTTATAATAGGATTACCCTGAAAGCGCAACTAGATTTCGTAATTTCGCCGAAGAGCGATGTTTTTTTCCGTTTAGTTTGGTTAATCAAACACGCGGTTGCGAAGTTTCATTCCTGTTTTGGTCAAAATTTAGTTTCCAAAACTTTTGTTATTCCCAAAGTTTTACCGAGTAAATTATTGATTTAAACCCACGTTTGTTAAAAATTTACCTTTGCCTGTCAAAATGTCGAGTATTTATTGTGTTTAAGACCTGAATATCGAATATTTTAATGTCGCTAGCTTTTACCGGATTTGAGAACCCCTGTTGCTATTTTCCCATTTCTGTGTAACCCCAAGAATTCTATTTTCCCCAGATTTGTTAGTCTAGACCCAAATTTCCCTTTTCTGAAGCGATAATTATCTTAATTTTTGGCTATTTTGCGTATTTAATGAGAGTTTAGAATTTCAATCAAAATTTAATTGAGTCTTGGAGCACTTTGCGAATGAGAAATTTTAGATTAGTTTTCTGAGTCAACATTATTAAATCTTTCTTTTGAAAAATCTAATTTTGTTATTCCCTATCAAGAAATTTGGATAGTGTATAATTTTTTATGTAAATAATATCTTAAAATTGTTTGAATAAACTATGCTTTATAATTTTAAACTACAAATTGAAGTGGGTCATCATTTTGCGAGAAATTTACTTTTTGCGTCGAACCACTCCCATCTACTTTAAATTGAAGTAGGCAATTATCTAAAATTAATTTTCCGGTGAACTGTGTTCTAATTTGACTTCAACTTAATGTTTTGAATTACCTCAAAAATTATAGTTTGGATTTAATCATTGAAACTATCGTTGGCTTTAATTATTCATTTTGGTCCGATATTTTGGGTTGAGCCCTTACGTTATTTTAGAGTTTCGATTATTTTTTTGAGAACTGGTCCAAGAAAGGCTTGGCGCCCAATAAATTTTGTATCTATTGATTTTTAAGTTACGTAATTTTTATCAATTTTTCATATAACGCAGTGCCGAAGGGATTTGTATAAATTTCTGTTTGGCAAGAAATAGTAATATCACATTGTACTGCTTTGTAAATTTAATATACCTATTTTTGTTCACGTAATAATTTGACTGACCTGGAATCCCAGTTATCAGAGCCTGGGTCGTACTTATACGTTGGTTTGAACTTGATTTCTGCTTCTTGAAACCCGAAAAGGACTTTACCGAGCTTGCGCTGCTGCACGAGTTGATCGAGTTGTAAAATGGGTGAAAATTGTCCAGAATTTATATATTCCTTCGCAGTAGCTCCATCCATTTCTGTTATTCGGTAATTCAGGTCTCCCAGCCAGTAAATTTGACTAGAAACAACGTAATAAATTACTTTCCTTGAAATACATTAATTAAACTATACGAGATTCTTTAGATATAACTCCGAAAAAAACAAAACAACTGATTTTGATGTTTTCGGAAATTTTTGAAAAATCGTGAAGGAAGGACTAGGCAACTTCAAGACATTTCAAAAAGGTCTGAAATTAAGGTATACCACTTCGAATTCATTAGCTAAAATTTTTCAAGAATGTCCAAAAACGCAGATTTTCACACTAGTTGTATGGAGTTCACAATCTGTGTCTAAATCATTCTGGGGCAGTGTTATTTGTATTTTTTTCCCTCGACAACACATACCTATGATCTTTGAATCCTTTGGGAATGTAAGGTGTGGTATTGTCAATACATCGCGAAAAGGAGAGCCTGGCACATATATCCGCATAATCTTGATTGCGCCTCTCGTATTCTTCGCAATGAGCAGCTAAATGAGCATTCACGAAACAGATAGTGGTATTGTGAAAGGAAAGACTCACTGCGACACCTCCTTTATTACCCTTTAAATTAAATTCTGCTTAGAAAAATTGATCACATCAAATAAGTCAAAGAATTCCAAGTATCTACCAGAAAAGTAAATAAAGAAAATTTTCAAACATTTCAATGCTGACATTTTCATACTATTTTATATTTATGTTATTTATATTTCATTTTAATCTTTAAAAAAAACTAGATGGTATATTAGAACTTTAATTATAAATAAGTAAAGTACTCATAAAAGACATTAAATACTTTACCATTTTACCCATAATTCCCGTGCCAACTGTATCGATGGAAATGTTTTTTATGAAAGGTATATGACCATCTTGAGCAAAAACGATCAACATCATGCCCACGAGTCTGACTAGTGCGACTTGCTCATATGTTGCCTTTGGATGAAGCGACTTACCCACAACTTGCCTAAAACAATTTCGATTTTAAAAATAATCAAATTCATGTCAAGTTATCAGATTCATCAAATTCTTGGAATTTGAGAAACGTATGGTCTATTGTGAACAAAACGAACTTTGAAACGCTATCAAGCTAAGCGCTAAATTTACAGCCGGTCAAAAGTATCGTACAGGTGTATTTTCCGTACTTTGTACAATTATTATTATAGGCTGTAACTTTTTGGAAGTTTTTTTCATTATTATATTCTTTGATTTTTATTTTGGATAGTCTGACTGAACATTTTAATTCAATGAATACTTGTATTTTGAACAGAAGATCGCCTAAAATGTCACTTTCCGTGGAAACTCCGTTGCTTGATAAGATTAAAACAATTATTTTATTTCTCACCTCCATTCTTCTTCACGCGGCGTGTCATTGAAGAGGAAAGCTTCCTTACTTAAATCTAATTCCTGAAATCCGATTGCGTATAAATCGGGCGCTACTAGATCGTTGTTTAACCATTCTTCCACAGTTATTCCATTTGGTGCTTGGCCATTTACGTTCCACGTGCCTATAAAAATCCTGTAAACCGAATTTTAAAATTGTTTTCTTATAGATGGTTCTGAAATCTAGAATTCCGCTGAAAATATTTTGAATAACACCAGTATTTTCTAGATTACATAGAGAAGTCGAATGTAAAGTGAGAAGCTGGATTGAAAAAACACTTAAAATTCTGCCAGCCGTTTGGGCTGTCCACTAACACCTTCAAAATATTTTTATATTAAAAATTTTCAAACCTACCTCCTTGTAGGAGATTTTAAGGTGCATCTTTTTTTCTGTTCAAAAAAGTTGTCTTTTTGCGTGTCTGAAACCAAAAAACTACGTCTTTATGAAAACGAAATTTGATATTTTCACTTCATCTCATTTCGAAATGCAAAGTTATTAATATTTTTTCATCCAATTTGGTGAAGTTGTCTATTAACTGCCTCTGCAGACTTATCCATACTCTAGCGCCATAGAACGTGTTTCCCATAGTCCCCACCTGACGACCAATTTGACGATATTTGACGATAACGGCCATTTGAGTAGACAGAGGATTATACTATTAAATACGATAGACTCATTAAAATTAATTATTTTTTTCATAGTAAAAAGTTGTTAATTCTTTTGGTAAGTATTATCGAAATAGGGTTTGACAATTTTCAATCGCTTCGTTTATCGAAGTTACTTTAAGTAATCTCCAACTTTCAACTTTCAACGGAAGCAATGCCCAGTAAGATGTAATAAAGTTTTCTGAAAAGTATTTCAATTAAACTAACCCATAAAAATGTACGAGCATTCTATTTGCTTTGATTGAGCACGCGCGAACATGGCACTGCCGAGGCCTCGACCCGACTTCAGGTCTCGAGACAACTCCACCAAAACTGGATGAAAAAATATTAATAATTTTGTGTTTCGGAACGGCATGAAATGAAAATCTGAATTGAATTTCGTTTTCGAAGTTTTGTGATTTATTTCAGAAATGGAAAATGTCAACTTTTTTAAAGAGAAACCAAAGATGCACCATAAAATTTCCTACCAGGAGATGGGTTTAAAAATTTTTAATTGTAAAAATATTTTTGAAGGTGTCAAGGGCCAGCTCAAATTGCCGGCAAAATTTTACGTAGTGGTTTATAATACAGCGTCTCAAGTGTCACTAAGAAACCAATTTTTTTCCAGAAATGTAAAACGTTAAACATTTATCTCATATTTATTTCTCCTAGTTATTGTGGAAAAATTTGCTTCTTTTCAAATAAAATTTTTTTCAAATATTTGAATTCTGTACCCCATAATAACTTATTTATTTTTATTAATACACTTGCTGAAGACCGAAAGGTCAAGGAGGTTCCAACCCTATGGTAACATCACGAAGTAGAGTAAGGTGATTCAACTCTTTACGGGGTTACGGAAAATAACCCCACTTTTTGGAACTTTAATGGTAGTCAAACTAGAATTAGCAGACCTGGTGACCCTTGCGAGAAAAGCAAAAGAATCTTATTCGTTGAGACGTGGTCACGTGATATGAGATCACGTGGTCTTGCTATCACGTGACTACGTATTAACAAATAAGATTCTTTTGCAAGCTTTTCCCGAAAGGATCGCCAGATCTGCTACTTCTACTTTGACCACCATTAAAGTTTCAAAAAGCGGGGTTGCTTTCGGCCAAGGTCACCTAAGGAGATGAATCTCCTTATTTTACTTCGTGGGTAACAATAATCTACATATCTTAGAGTAAGGTCATGATGTAAGCATATAGTTGTGCCAAATACGTGTACAAAAATTAGTTCATTTCTGCGCATGACATGCCCGTCACCCGTACACCCCGGAGAACACCAGTAACTTCACTGGTCCCAAGTAGGGTACTAGATTATCCGGGGAATACTCAAGCCTTCATTTTGTGTCTAGAAACGTGTGTGACAAAAAAAGAAGCATAGACGTTTTCATAACATATGCATGGAAACCCTTCACTTTCTCTGCATGTAAGCCGTGGGCAAAATGAGTTTTTTCTTGAGATGATGGTAATAATATTGCCACACTCTTTAGCATCTCTTTCTTCGCTCTTGCGTTTGAGCAAGACAAGTATATCTGAAACAGTACAACTAGCGCCATCATTCGGTATGATTGATAAACAACCATCAGCAGCTGATGATTGTTTCTCAATCATACTGATTGATGGCGTCAGTTATACTGTTGCAGTTATACTAATCTTGTCCAAACACAAATGTAGAGAAACAGATATCAAGAGTGCAAAAAAGTAGTGTGGCACAATTACTGTTTCACTGCTCGTGAAATGACTTATTTCTTCTACGGTTTATACGCAGAGAAGTGAAGATTGGGCCAAGATACCCCTTATTTTGGTCTAAGACCAACTATTTAATATGAGCAAAGTAAATATATTTTTGTATCTAGACACATTGAAGTATGTGTGATTGAAGTTTCATATCATTTTGACTTCCTGTCTTCTGGTGTCAAACGAGCAAACCTCAAAAATTGAACTTCATTATTGACGAAAAAATTTTTAAAAAATGTTTACAATTGTACAATTAACATATTTAGTAACCATATTTAACATTTTTGCGCAAAATTCCCACTGCTGTTTCTTTGCACCACGTCGTTCTACTAGATATCAACAAATATGAGGTAACGTTGTATTCTTTAGGATTTCTACTACAATTTTATTGCGCGCCTCTTCATATTTGGCTGATAACAACACTTAACCGTTTGCGCGCATAGAACCCTATGCTGGCTACGTTAATACGTTATGTAACGTCTCTGGAAGACAGGCAAGGTATACAACAATGATATTTGTGAAATTATTTATACTAAGTTTTCGTGGTCGCTTAATACGAATTTGATACTACAAATCCGAAATTCAAAATGGCGGATCCAATATGGCGGGCCAGTATCAAATTTGTGCGATTTTAGCCAAAAAGTAAAATTTCGTTAGATTTGCATTACATTTGGTTCACTTGCATGTTGGGGGCGGTAGTGAGAACGTGTTCGCCGACAGGTAGTGGAAGAGTTTTGCAGAATTTATGTTGAACGTGTGAGTGGAGTGTGTGGGTGGAAGCTCAGGAGGTGAATAACGGTGTGTGGGGTGAGTTGGGAAGAAAATAATTAGTTTTTAGGGTGTATATGAGGTGGGGTGGGATTAAATAGGAAAAGTGAGGTTAGGTTGATAAGTAGGTATGTGAATTGGTGGACAAGAGTTTGGGTTTTCGAGGGAGGCAAGGCTCTCCCTCACAGGGTTGGAGGAGGCTACAGGAAAGAAAAGTGTGACTGCAAGGGCTAGTAAGGATGGAATAAAAGGGATGAAGGAAAAATATAGGGCGATAGGCGGCAGCAGAGTGAAGAGACATCTGTCGGATGCAGTAGGTGCTGCATGGAGAAGTCTGCGATATCGACGGAAGAGCAGGGAGTGAAAGAGCTGGAAGGGGGACAACGAGAGCACGGGTAGTGAGGTAGACGAGGAGGGAACTTTCCACACGCCACTGTAGCTAGCAGCGCGTGACTCGGTGTCGAGCGGCGAGAGGAGGAAGGGGAAAAGGCTGAACTGGGGGAACGAGGGAAGCGTGAAAGCGGGAGAGAAAGAGAGCGTCTAGCGCAAGTCAGGTGGAAGAACTCTCGATTCAGAAGAGGAAGAGAGACAGCCAAGAGAGTCCGGAAAAAGTGCGGTAGCGAGCCCTTTCAAGAAGAGCGGTAGAACGCGTAGGCCACCCCCAAAAATGTCGAGGCAGAGGGAAAGTGAGGCAATAGGGCTGTCGACAGGTGAAATTAGGGGGCTAAGGGAAGACGTAAAAGGGACTCAAGAGGAAGGCATAAGGAAGGGGACTGGGGAGGTGAACGAGGAACTTAAGTCAATAAGGGAGGACTTAAGGATTAGAGATGAGAAATGAGAAAAAAGTTGAAAGAGCTGAGGGAGAAAGTAGAGGCATTAGAGAGAGAGAGAGAGAGAGAGAGAGAGAGAGAGAGAGAGAGAGAGAGGTGGTGTCGGCAAGGAAGGAAAGAGATGATAAAGTGAAACAGATGGTAGAGGAGATAAGGGTATGGAAAGAATGGACGGAAAAAGGCTCGAGAAGGTAGAGGGCGGGTCGGACATGGAAGTAGGTGATAGGGGGGAGGGCGAGAAAAAGGTATATGAGTGAGGGTAGAGAATACGATAGAAGAGAATGTGGGAAGGCGTAAGAACGAGGAGGCGGCTAGAGAAAGAATGAGGGCAATAGAGTTTAGAATGGAGAGAAAAGAGAAGGCAGACAGGAGAAATGATATCGTGATAAGGGGGTTGAAGCTTAGGGTCGGGGGAGAAAGGGAGGGGTGGAAGCGCCTGCTACATGACATAGGGGTAGGGGTTAAGGGGGGTAAAGTTAGGCTGGAAGTGAAAAAGGAGAATGAAGTGGCAGTTGTGGAACTGGAGAGCTGGAAAGACAAGTTGTGGGTTATGCGAAATAAAAATACGATGAAAGATAGGGGGGGGGTTTTCATTGATCACGATTTGACGCGGAAGGGAAGGGGGATACGGAGAATGCTAAACGATAGGGCTAGGAGAGAGAGGAGTTAAGAAAGAGCGGCGAAGGTAGGGTATGGGAAAATAAAAGAAGAAGAAAAAATGTGAGTGTAGGACAAGGAGAAAGAAAAGTTGAAGGAGGTGCAGGAGGACTTGTTTCGTAGGAAGTAGGGAGGTAGGGGAAAAGCAGAGCGGAGGAGTAGTGAAGGTGCTGTACTGAAACATAGCAGGGGTAAAAAAATATTAGGATTTTTGGAGGTATATACAGGAATTTGATATTGTGGGCCTGGTAGAAACATGGGTAGAGAGAAAGGATTGGGCGAGAATAGAGCCAAGGCTGCCAAGGGGGTTAGGTGGAGTCTCCAGGAGGCCTAAGCGGTCAGATTGAAGAAGAAAAGCAGGGCTAGTGAGGGAATTATAACGGGAGTTAGGGATGGATTGGAAGAAACAGTCCATGTCGGGAGAGAGGGATAGGAGGGAGGTGCAAATGAGAGCAGTAAAGATAGGAGGGGTGCTGTGCTAATTTGTGACAATGTACAACAGGGATGGGATGGGAAAGATTAAAGAAAGGGTGGAAGACTTGCTAGGCGAAAAAGAGGAGGATATGGCGGTACCGATGAGGGGGGGACTTTAATGCGAGAATGAGGAGGGAAGGGGGCCTTTACAGGGAAGGAGAGAGTTTTGAAAGAAGATCGAAGGATATGGTAATAAACAAGGAAGGGGGATTTTTAAAGACTTGGTGGAGGATAGAGGCTGGGCGGTGGCGAATGGTATGTTAACAGGGGACGAAGAGGGAGAATACACATATGTGAGTAAAGTAGGGGTGTCGGTGATTGAGTATGTGGTCATGAATATGAAAAAATGGGAGGAGACAGAGAGATTTGCAGTAGAAGGGAGGGTAGAATCAGACCATCAGCCATTAAGGTTGTGGATAAGCGGGGAGGGCGGCAGGAGGGAAGGTGGGGAAGAAGTGGCGACAGGGAAGAGGAAGATGTGGAATAGGGAGGCTTTAGAGAAATATCAAGAGCAGGTAGGAAAGGTACGCTTCGCGAAGGGGAGTCAGTGGAAGAGATATGGGTGGATCTGAAAGAGAAAGTGAAAGGGTGTTTACAAGAGAAGGTATTCAGAAAGGAGAAGAAAGGAATAGTAAAACCGTAGTGGGATAGGGAATGTAAAAAGATGAAAAGAAAGGTGCGAAGGAAGTATGATAAGTGAAAAGAGGAAACTGCGAAAAGGGAGGAGTACGTAGAGCTGAGGAAAGAGTTTAGGTTGATGTGTAAAAAGAATGAGCAAAAAAGAGGGAAGGATCTGGAAAAGGAATTGAGAAGTGTTAAGTCAGAGGGGGACGTGTGGAAGATAATAAATAGGTTTAGGAAGCGTAGGGTGGGAATAAGTAAGAAGATAAGCAGTGAGGAGTGAAGGGAGTTTTTTCAAGAATCGTTTCAGGGTTTGGACCAAAGGAAGAGGGATGAGGGGAGTAGAAGGTAGAGGGAGGGGGAAGGAGTAGAGTTGAGTGTCGAGGAGATAGAGAAACAGATAAGGAAGCTAAGAAGGTCAAAGGCAGCAGGTTTGGACGGGGTGCAGAGCGAAGTGTGGCTGTTTAGTACACAAGCGGTTATGGAGAGGCTGAAGGAGTGAAGGGGGAGGGACTCCCAGGAGGGTAGAAGGAGAGGTTGATAGTGCCACTGTATAAGAAAGGAGATAGGGATAAACAGGAAAATTATAGGGGGATCATGCTAATGAATACGGCGTACAAAGTATACGTGATGGTTTTGGCGGAGAGGTTGAGAAATGATGTCAAGGAAAAAGGAATATTGCTGGAGACGCAGGCCGGATTCAGGGCGGGTAGGAGCACTCTAGACAATATTTACATTTTGCAGCACGTGGTGGATAGAGAATTAGCGAAGGAGGGGTTGGAAGTGTACGTGTTTTTCGTAGACCTCAAAGGCGCTTTCGCATTTGTGAATAGGGGGAGATTGTGTAAGGCGTTGGAGGAGAGGGGAGTAGAGAAAGGTCTAATCGTGAGGGTTAGGGAGGTATATGAAGAGACGAAAGATATAATGAGAGGATGGGAGAGGATTTCGGAGGGTTACTGGATGGATAGGGAGTTAAGGCAAGGGTGTGCGCTTAGCCCAACGCTTTTGGCGATTTTAATCGCTGACATGGAGAGTAAGCTAGAGGCCGAAGTGGTGGGAGGAGTTAAGGTGGGAGGGGTTAGGATATGGTCACTCGCGTATGCATACAATATAGTGTTGCTGTCAAAGAGCGAGCAGGCTTTAAAGGAGATGATGAAGAGGTTGAGAAGATACCTGGATAGGAGTTAGAGTTGAATGCGGAAAAATCCAAGGTTATGGTGTTCAGGAAAGGGGGTGGAAGGGATAAGGGAGGGGGTAAAAGTGGAAGGGAAAGATGGTGCAAGAGGTGAAAGAGTTTGTATACCTGGGCTTCCTGTTTCGGAAGAATGAAGGAGTGGATGGTCATACAAAGGAGAGAATTAGGAGGGCAAACGTAGTAATGAGGCAGGTGTGGGGGTTGAGAAGGAAATTGTTTGCAAATGATTTTGAAAGGAGAATAGAGCTGTTCGACTCGCTAGTGATGGAGTGGAGGTGGAAGGAAAGTAAGGAGGTAAATACGATATTGGAGAGGTATGTAAAGTCAGGGTGTCTAGCGCTGGCTTGTGAAAGAAATCCCGCATATTTCCCGCTTTTTCCCGTCGATTTTTCAGAATTTTCCCGTTATAATAAAACCAAAG
>JBAGKK010492860.1:0-15588 GCA_037177015.1 Euceroptres primus
CAAATAAGTTTGTAAACCACCGTTGCATTTGTAATAAATTCCATTTTTACCACATCTAGTGTATTCTCATTGACCTCTTCATCCCCGTTTGAGATCTTTAACGAGAACTCAAACAAAACGAGGTTTTAGGAAATAAAGAAGTATGTTTTGTTGTTTGTGACATAACAGTTTTCAAAAATGAAAATTTTTTAATTTCATTAATTGCACATTTTGAATGTACAAATAACATTTATGCTTATTATATTATGTACATAACATGTAAATTGCACATTAAAATGCGCAATTAAGCAAATTCAAAAAATTTCATTTTTGAAATTTTCTAAAAATTCTAAGATCAACAAAAATTTTTTTCTTTGCATTTCCGTTTTTAGAATATTGTTTCTTATTAAAAACTTTACATGTAAAAAAATTTCCGAATTTTTTTCGCGCATAAGAAAATTTTTTTTAATTTACCAGGTTACTTAAAATTCAATTTTTCAAAAACAACAAGAACCAACACTTTGCTATTCAAGGATTCAAAAGTAAGCATCTCTAGCTTTATTTTTAGTTTTAAAAAAAGAACAAAAGAGTCGAACTTAAAAAAAAAGTCAAAAATATTTTTGATTTCCAAAAATTATGGCTGAATTTTGAATTTTTTT
This sequence comes from Euceroptres primus, assembly GCA_037177015.1. Taxonomy (NCBI): domain Eukaryota; kingdom Metazoa; phylum Arthropoda; class Insecta; order Hymenoptera; family Figitidae; genus Euceroptres; species Euceroptres primus. The sequence continues at coordinate 639 of JBAGKK010492860.1, forward strand.
TTTATTTCATTCGAAATATTGAGAAATAATCTACCGAAAACGTTTTGGGTCGAAATTTTTTTATATGCCATACATAAAAAGATAGAGGCTCTTTGCACAAAGTACAAAAATTTCACGCCCTCTACCTCGGCGAGTATTTGACCAAACTGATCAATCTTTTTTTTTTTTTTGAAGTGCCATCTAATAGGACTAAACTGTTTGTAAATTTGAGCCCGATCGGAGAAATTCATTTTTTGGGGTGGGTACATTTGAGAAATAATGCCCCCCTTACCCTCTAGTTTTTTGGGTCGCTGATAACGAAGTTGGAGTCAGATTTTTAAAATTCCAAATGGTTGATCCTAGATAGCGGAGCTTATATAAAAAAGTATTCTACTTAGGGGCTGTTCAAGTAATCCGTAATGCAATTATGAGAAGGATGGAAATATGATTGCCGAGTAACTGAGGGAGACAGAAATATACCAAACGCGTTACGTAATACTTGAACGGTTTGCTGATAACGAATATGAAATCAGATTTTCAAAATTCAAAATATTATTGCAGATTCGTCATCAGCGACCAAAACTCTCATGGGCTATGTGATTTTCAGTTCACCAACTGTGTTCAGTTCACCAATTCGCTGATGAAGAATCTGGATACATTTCAGGATACCCTTATAACTGAAACACAGTTGGTGAACTGAAAATCACACAGTCCATGAGAGTTTTGGTCGCTGATGACGAATCTGAAATCATATTTTGAATTTTAAAAATCTGATTTCAGATTCGTCATCAGCAACCAAAAAACCTGTAGATTAGACCAACCCAGCAAGGACAGGGATCCCCACGGTCCAGATGTGAAATTTCTCCTTCTACCTAAGGCTAGAAAGTTTGAGTGGTGGCTATGATACGTTCCCTTCCCTCACTTTCGTGAGAAATCTACGGATCCACGTCACGAAAGTAATGAGCGCGCACAAGGCACCAACCACCACCCGAACTTTTCAAGTTTGAGGACCAGTGGTGGTGGCAGTGCCATATCTGGCGAGTGATAAAAATTCCTGAATCTTCTCCTCGCTGGGTAGGTCTGCTCTAGATATTTGATTTTCGTTTATCACACAGCGTCTCAAGGCAATTAAAACATTTTGCTATGTATGGTCCGCTATACTGGAAAAGCCATTAAAAATTTTTAAAAATTGACTTCAAATTAGTTATCAGCGACCCAAATAAAACCGAGAATAAGTAGTTAGCATAGAGTGGGCATGTGCAGACATCGATCCGAAATTATTGGGTCAGATTTAGGCGGACCCAACCCGAAGGTCTTAATGAAAATGATCAGGTCGCATTTGCTAATATGAACTGTTAGATCTGAACCCGAAAAAATCAGGTTGGATCAGTTCTACGCACAATGTATATGCCCGATATATATAATAGGCTTAATTTCTTGAGCGGCAAGAAAAATTTTACGGCCCGTGCCAAAAGTGCAAAGAAAAAAGTTTTCGATCAAAATTGGTACTCGGGGGCTTTCGAGGTCGCTGGCTAGAATCCGCACGCGTGATTTGAAAATTCAAATTGGTGTATAAAAGATATTTTACTTGGTAGTCTTACTTGGTAGTCATACTTTCAGAAAAATATATTTTTATCGAGCCGCTACCTACCGTGAATTTTTACATTGTGGTCCGCCATATTAGAACCGCCATATTAAATTTTCGAATTTTGAGTGTCGATTTCATAACCTCGAGAACCTCTTGGTACTCATTTCCATTCCCATTAAGTAATTTTTACGTCTTGGCCCACCATATTGGATCTGCCATATCGAATTTCCGAACTTTGAGTGTCAATTCGTAATCAGAGACCTCAAACACCAATTATTTCTTTAAAGTGTAAGATCGTAAAATTGTCCCCGAAAAGGACAGAAATTTATTTTCTTTTCGTCTGTTGGAGAAATGGAAAATAAAGGGGTTAAAAGTTCTGCCTGCTATTCTAGAAAAATAGCAAGGGATCATAGGGGCATTATTTATAAAGCGATACCACCTAAAAATCGAAAGTATTAAGATCATGTTCAAATTTACATATATTGTAGTGCTATTGGTCCTTAAGTCAAAGTGTAAATTTTAGGACCTTAGAGCAACAGGTTGCCTAATGGCAGGGGCCCAAATTTTCAGCTTTTGGCTATGAACGCCAAGGTTCAAGTGTAAATAACTCAGCCTAGACTTCCTTGATTTAAAAAAATTATTGATGTTTTGGAAAACTCTTTTTGTGCTTTAAGATAGTATTACTTAATTTTTTTGAATTAAACTTTAGCCTCGATTTATCGAAATAAAAAATTAAAATCGATTTTTGACAAATTCCGACATCATCGATGTTTTTGAAATAGTCTTAAAAAAAGTAAAATTCTTCCTTTTCAAAACACTGTATTAACCAAAATGGGGAAACTTTCCATTTTGAAGAAATAAGCTTTTGCAAGAACGGGCACCCCCAAAGTTCTGCACGGTGTTTTGCTGCTGGCGCGCCTGTATTTTATATCGTTTAAATACTCAAAAGTTTTGAATAATAGAATCGCTTATTATTTGATAAAAAACAAATATGTTCCCCGTTTAAATAAAATTTCAGCATAATAATATAATTTGTTACAATGTATAATGCCTCTTCCATAGTAATTTAGATCGAAACATTTAAAAGCATTTCCTTCGGCTATACAATAGGAACTTTTTTCTAGAGCACTGTTATGCTATAATTTGTTACTGACATTCTCTAATTTCACTGAAAGTGTACTTAGCTTCTTTTATAACCGTTTCAAAAGCTTACTCATGGAAAAGGTTCAGATTTGAGAATTATTTCCAAAAATCAATTGGAGAAATTGCCTGCTAACATTCCATTTAATGCAAAACTGTGTTGGGCTTGCATAAAAGAATTACAGTTGCTCTCAAAAAAGCAATTAAATAATCCTGAGGAAGTTTCTGCAGCTAGTAACTTAGATCTTCCTGATATGGATCATGAAGTTCTTCTCGCCAGTAATAATGTTTCTGATGATGATGATTCCACTTTTTCTTCACCACCAATGTCTAAGAAATCAATGTTACAATACGACAAAAAGTATTGTGAAGCAGCTGTTAAAGCTTTTGAATAAATAAAAGAAAAATCTCTTAACTAAGTATGCAATTTTGACGTCACCAAATCCAAAAATAGGGGGCAAAAATTAGCTGCCAAAACCCAAAGACTTATTAAATCTTTTTATGAAGATCATGAAAATAGTCGTCTCTTACCTGGTATGGACTTCATGTCGGTAAAAATGGAAGATAGGAAACGCAAACATGTTCAGAAAAGACTGATACTTTGTAATCTTTCTAAATTGTACGAAAAATTTAAAATGCAATATCCTGATATTAAAATTGGTTTTTCTAAATTTGCTTCAGTTCGACCTCCTCATTGCGTTCTCGCTGGAGCTAGTGGCACACACACTGTTTGTGTTTGCTTACATCATGAAAACGTAAATCTAATGCTGGACAGATTTAGAAAATCTAACTGAAGGTACTGATTTACCTCCTAATACTTATAAAGACTGTTTTTGATGCATAATGTGCAGCGTTCCTACTTCTGCTTGTCATCTTAATGAACGTGAATCGCGTCCCGATGAAGAAGTGATTAAAAATCATCTCAAAACAGTATTTGACAAACATTTCATTGATAGGGTGAAATTTCAGGTTTGGCAGGAGACTGATAAATGTACTCTGAAGACTGAGGTTGCAAACAGCGATGAATTTATTGACAACCTTTGCAATCGTTTGGTCAAACTGAAAACGCACGATTTTGTCGCGAAAGAGCAATCTTCATTTCTCAAGGATCTGAAACAAAATTGAAAACCAGGACAATTCCTTATAATGTGCGATTTTGCTCAAAACATTGCACACGCACTTCAAAATTCTACTCAAGCCCACTTTCCGAACAACGATCAGGGTTTGATTTTCACTGTGGTAGTGTATTTTGAAGTAATGGGAGAATTAAAACATCGTAGTATAGCTATAATATCCGAAAATTTAAGACACGATACAGCTGCAGTTTATGAGTATCAGAAGATCGTCATTCATTATTTGAAAACTGAGTTAGATCCCACAAAAATGGAAGAAATTATTTACATTTCGGACGATGCAAGGCAACACTTTAAGAATAAGTACAACTTTTCACATCAGCGTCGTCACAAAAATGACTTCGATATTCCCTCAAAATGGTATTTTCATGCGATGAAATTGGTGGAAGCCTAAAGCGTCAAGCGGCACGAGCTGGTCTACAAAGATCATCGAAAGATCAGATCAAAAAAGCGGAAGCTTTTTATTAATGGGCAAAAAATCGTTTACAGAAACTGTTGTTTTCCTTACTTCGAAAGACGATTGCCCTAAAACTGCTGAAATGTTGGAAATGCGTTTTGCCTATGCAAATACTGTGCCAGGTACTTTAAAGTATCATGCGGTGATACCTGATGATGGCGGAATAACACTAATATTGAAAAAGTATGCATCAGCTACGGAGTATGACGTTTTTTCGAAAATCAAGACCAATAAATAAGCTGTAAAGAAACGTTCTCGTTAATGTACGCGTTTGTGAGAGGCGAGGGAACTCACGAAGAAAAACTACCTCGTTTTGTGAGAGGCAAGGGGACCCACACTAAAAAAGCACCCCGAAAAGGAGTTTAAAAACGAACTGCAACCTCCTCGTGGTAAACTCTGAAAACATATTTTTATAGGCTAACTGCAGACGACTACAATTTAAATATATATTGTATTGAGTGTATTGAATGCAACACTGACAATCCGTAGCGAACCACCACGCGCTGCGTCGCACAGTGGGAACGAACGTAATTTTTGTTTGAAAATTTTTTGTAATAGATTTTTTCCTGCTCATTCCGAATCCGGTCTGTGACTTAAGCTAGGACTTCCTGATTCTGAGAAAAAGGCGACTGAATGTTCTACTCGATTCCTCTGAGAACTGAACTATTTTGTATTTAAAGGTTTTTGGCGTTGCTGATTTCGAATCAATATCAAACTGTCAAAATTCAAAATGGCGTATCCAATATGAAGGATCAACCCTATTAAAATAACACCGATATGACTAAAAATTGATGTTAAAAGCTTGTTGGGGTCGATGATTTCGAATCTGGGGCCTAAACAGTCAAAATTCAAAATTGCATATCCAATATGGCGGATAAAAACTGTAAAAACAATATCTATAAGGCTGAAAATTGCTACTACAGATTTTCTCGGGTCATTTATTTCGAATACGAGTTCCAAATTTAATGGTTCTCATTTTATTTTTTTTAATTGATGAAAAGCAATTTTTAGCCATATCAGTGTTGTTTTTACAGTTTTGATCTGTTATATTGGATCCAATATTTTGAATTTTGACAATTTGACCTCGGATTCGAAATCAGCGATCCCAAAAACCTTTTAATATCAATTTTTAACAGTATGAATGTTGTTTTAACCAATTTTTATTCAAGTTTTAACCAAGTTTTAATCAATATGGACCCGCCAAATTGGATTCGTAATTTTTAATTTTGACAGTTTGACTTTGGATTCGAAATCAGCGACCTCAAAAACCTTTTAATATCACTTTTTAGCCATATCTGTGTTGTTTTAACAGGTTTTATCCGCCATATTGGATCTGCTATTTTGAATTTTGACAGTTTGACTTCGGATTCGAAATCAGCGACCCAAAAAACTTTTAAATACCATGAATAGTAAAATATGAATCGGTGGAAATAGTTCAGTCCTCAGAGGAATCGAGTAGGACATTCAGTCGCCTTTTTCTCAGAACCAGGAAGTGCTAGCTTAAATTACAGGCCGGATTTGGAATGAGCAGAAAGAAGTCTATTAAAAAAATGTTTATCACATAAAGTGTACTATCTGAGCGCTCGTGGTAATCGATAATCTAAAATTTAGTAAAAAAAATTTCAACTTTAACCTTAATTGTCAAGGTCAAAAATAATGTTTTACACCTTCTCCGCAATTTTCCTATATTCTGTAGAAATTCATCTACAGTTTTTAAGAAATTCATCCGCCAAGGTTATTCCTATCAAAAGTCCCACGATTTTGAAACAAAAATTACGTTTCTTCTCACTGTGCGTCGGAGGCGCCCGCTCTTGCAAAAACTTATTTCTTCAAAACGGGAAGTTTCCCATTTTGTTCAATACAGGGTTTTAAGGGGAAAAATTCTACTTTTTTAAAAGACTATTTCAAAAAATCGCTGATGTCGGAATTTTTCAAAAATCAATTTTAATTTTGTATTTCGATAAATCGAGGCTAAATATTGATCTAAAAAAAATATTATCTTAAAGTTCATAAAAAGAGCTTTCCAAAACAGCCATAGTTTTTTAAAATCGACTAAGTCTAAGCTGAGTTATTTACACTTGAACCTCGGGGTGCATAGCCAAAAGCTGAAAATTTGGGCCCCTGCTATTAGGCAACCCGTTGCTCTAAGGTAAATTGACACCATGACTAAAGGACCAATAGTACTACAATATATGTAAATTCGAACATGATCTGAATACTCTCGATTTTTAGGCGGTATCACTTCATAAATAATGCCCACATAAGAACTTATGATATCCACTATTTCGATCTCGATTTTCTTATTTGCTTGGCATCTGATCGTGCTATTGAGAAAACCTAGCGCGAGCGTTATCGTAAGATCTAATGATCGCTCGCTATTCTTCTAGAATAACGGCTAGAATATCTTCTAGAATAGCTTCTAGAATATCTTTTAACTTTTTGTTTTACATTTCTACAGTGGAGGAAAAAGAAATAAATTTGTGCCCTTTTCGGAGAAAATTTCCCGATTTTATATTTTAAAGAAGTAATTGGCCAAGTGTTGGATCATTGCCGGCATTCAAAGCATATGAACATTTTTTTTCCAATATTGGTGAATCATTGGTCCAATATTGAGATGCTAAGTGTTGGCAATACCGAGTAACCACCAATATTGGCCCAATACAGGCTGCCTGCATCTATCCGATACAAAATCATCGGCAGCCAATATTGTTCCAATATTGACCCAATCTTCAAATATTCGCAATTTTCCATTGGAAGTTGTTATTTTGTATGTACCTTGTAGGTTAATTACAAATTACATTGACGAATGTAATTTGAATAATGTGTAATTTAAGTCTTCTTATAATGGAACTTAACTACAAGGGTTGATTTACTTCATCTGGTCACATATAATCGTTTTTCCAGAACTTCTAGGATCAATACCTCTAATTGACTAAGTTACAATCTCAGCCTCGGTCGTACATTGCAGTTCGTATTTCTATTTTAGAGTGTGAAGTCACGCGCTCAATTCTCCTGTAATCAGGACCACTCGGGATTTATGAGTACATCGATAAGGGAAGAAGCAAAGGAGGACAACAATAATCATCATAACGGCTTGCGTGGTGCACCGCCAGTGAACAGTCATCTTGCTTCAGCAACGAGGATTATTAACCATCATCTGTTCGGGACAATTAGTAGTTCCAGGCAAAATACTGGTAATTGACTGGCACGTTACCAAGTAAGCCGCACACGCTGTCTCCACGATTTTTCATATTATACTGTTAATTATATTTATATATATATTGTGTACACACTGGTGGGGGAAATCCAGGAAGAAATACATTTCTTTTGCAAAAATCCTATGTTCCACATAGTACAAAGACGTAGCAGGAATTAAGAATAGCAATAAAGTTCTGCGTTTTAAGCAGAGAAAACATTAATACAGTCTTCGTCTTCTGAGTCCTTATTATCCTTATTTTAACTTAATTTCTTAAATTTTGTATGTTTATTAACTTCTGAAGATTTTAAAAATGGCTGATAATAAATAATCTTTGAGAAGATATGAAAGAAAATAATAATATTTTATACTTATAAATATGAAGTAAAAGATTTTGTATTTATAAATCATTGTATACTTAATAGTAGATATAATTAAGTTTTCTAGCACTGCAAAACCTTATCAGAGAACGCTCAAACCTACACTCTATAATGTTACTTGTAGTTATAGATATAATAACAATCTGAATTGAATTGAAAAAGAATATCTTGCATTTTAGATTTAAGATTTAGTATTTAGATTTTAGATTTCTAAAGTATCTAAAATGCAAGATATTCTTTTTAAATTCAATTAAAATTGTTAATTTTAATTTTACACTTGATAAAAACTTGCATGAATCATACACAGGTGCATTTTGTACGAATTTACTAAACTCAATAATTATGAAACAGTTAACTTATTTTATGAATTGAGTATCAAAATAATAGGATATTATTTATACTTATTACGATCTTAAAAACTAGCTGAATATTTTTTTAAATTATACAAAATTTTATAGAATCAAAATCAATCTTTTCGATACTGGTTTTCAATGAAAAATATGAATATTCAGTTACTTTCGAATGTGGCTTGGTATCATCTCATGTAAGGAAATATCTCCAAATGAAATATTTTCTCGATTCAGAGGCACTCGGTTAATACTCTATTTTGATTCCTCAACATCATTTTCATGCTTTTTCAGGCTTTGCACCTCCACGAACTCTGCAAAACTAACTTTAATCACGGTAAATTGATTACAATTTGTAACTTTATCTTGTTCAAAACAAAGTCATCAGGAAATTGAAATCGAAAAAGTTGTGTGAAAAATGATTTCAAAACTTCGGTCGGAGTAATTATGGAACTTAACGGTAAATCACGAATCAAAACAAATTTTAATTTTATAAAAAATATTTTTGCTCTAAATAAGAGGTTTCTGTTACCTTATTATTCTTTTGTAAATTAGTAAATTGTTCTAGAATAAATCTAAAAAGCGATGTCTGTAAGGTGCCAGCACAAGAAAAAATTATTCATTTGTTTTCTATAAAAGAAACTCAACTCGTTTTAAAATTACTTCAATCCCAAGATAAGAAGAAAAACCTCTGAACTTTTAAGAAATTCTAAATGTTATAAAAAAATTTTGGTACAATTCCTGATATTGTTTCATAGTTATCCTGGTTATTAATGAAGTAAACGAAGTACAAGAAGTATGTGACTCTAGAGGTTCAGAGTACTTTTATGTACATTTTTTTGGTCTGAACGTCGTAAATTTAAATGAAGAACTATTATTCTATTGGAATTGCCTTCAAGTAAAAACTGAGATAAAAAAATGAAATCAATTTACTGTTTTTAAAGAGTTGGAAGGAGTTAGAGCACAGTCGCCAACTGACCTCATACTGAAAATCACGTAGCGAAGTTATTGTGAAAATTGCAATAGTATTGAAGCGTGAAAATTTCAGGAACAACAGCCGGAAGTAAGCTGTCACTGTCCGCCGATTCGATAGAGAGCGAGGCAACGCCATTTATAGAACAACAACACAAATCAAAATCTATTCTAAAGAAGTCCGAAAGCAGCATTAACTATTATAGCAATGCTGGTGATTTGGATACCGAAAAGCTTATTACTGACAATAAATCCGTGACTACTATGTGCGAAAACGAAGCAGTTAGCAGTGACCCTTTCCGGAATGTCTATGGTACGCGCTTGAAACATCCCGTTTCGCCACTATTGTCGAGACAAGTTCGTGAGTCCCTTTTCCGAAGTAATAATAATGCCAGTCAATGTTATGCAACAGACCCAAGTGAAGAAAAGAATTGCCTATCCAAACTACCTAAATCACTGTTCGATGGCGCGCATGAAGGTACTGTATTTTTCATTTATGCAAAATATATTGCTGTTGACAAAAATTTATTATGTGTATGTATGAATATGTATTATTATGTATGGTTTCTGAATTATCATTTTTGTAGGTTACGAGATTATCATCAGAAGAGACTTTTCATGGTTTGTGAAATAGATCTCAACTGTATCACTCAATATTAACCAATCAAATTTTTAACGTCGTTTCAGACTAGATATCGTTTTTAATATTTGAAATAATTTAAATTTTATTTTGTGAGAAAACGCCCTCATTAACAACACCATCTAATCTGAAATTAGGTTAAAAATTCTCTGATTTGCAGTTGAGATCTGTTTCACAAACCATGAAAAGTTTCTTCTGATGATAATCACGTAACCTACCCAAATGATAATTCAGAAATGTTCCAAACAGTGAACTTGAAATACAAGAACGTCTAGCATGGATTGCGTATACTGTGAAAGAGGATCAATTCTTGATCTCTCTAGTAGCTTAATGGTTAGAGCAACCGACCGGCAATCGGGAGGCCTGGGTTCGACTCCTAGCGGAGCGAATGAGGATGGGGTCCAGGGTCAGAGCTCCTGGCGGGATCCGGGGTGGAACCCCGGTGGATGGCGGGGTTCCACTCCGCCATCCGTTTATTTTCCTTCGCCCCCCGAAAAGAAAATAAACCAATCTTTAATCTATATTTGCAATAAAAATTGCCTCTACAAAAACCTTTGCTCCTTAGGTTCCTTGCTGTATTTGACACGATACTGTATCATAAGTACTTTCATATTTGGTATTTAATTTATCGCGCACTGATTTTTCCACTGCAAATTTGGCTTTATCTATTATTTGTGATAGTATTTCATCGATACTACAAATAGGTTCACTCGGTTCACTCATTTTCGTCTCTACAGTTTTCGAAATAACCTATAATGTCGAGTTGATGTGAGAGTAAATTGCTATTTGAAGATAGTTAGCCTACCATTATCGACAGAACATCACAAAAAGAGATATAAGTTGAAATAATTTACCTTTCAGATGGCTGTGAACCTTTCAGATCCTGTGAAAATGTCATTAGGGAGCGGGGCTAAAGTACTTTAGTCATTCTCTCTTGGGACTTAAGTAAAACCCATGACCATGTGCGCATGCGCGAAAATTGTTCTTAGGCCCATGGATTAAAAACTTCAACTTTAGTTTCACTTTTTAGGGACTAAAATCGCCTTAAATGTGCATGTGTGAGAAAAAAATATAATTTCTAACAATTATAACAATTTTTCCAAGTATTTCTACCGAGTCTCTGGTGGTTCACAACCCACCTTAAACTGTAGGTCCCCTCAGAAGAGGTTAGTGACCTTCCTGGGAAGAGGCTCCGTTTCGAGGGGCAAATTTCTTGGTGGTTCATTGATCAACTTTGAGAGGCTCAGAAAAGAGTTAGCGACTTCCGTTCAAAAAGGCCCCATGTCGAGGGGTCTATTGCTCGCTGGTCGTCTTGGAGTAATGAATACACACTTACACTATACATTACACACCAAGGCAATGCGCTGAATGTGGTCATTTAACTCGATGATATAAAAAAGGATCGCTCCACCCACCCTATCCTACCCAGCATCTGAGTTCGGGGGCTACTTCCGAGATATTGTCAGGATGGCTCGCATAAGCGGTGGCTCTGCTACCGTGCCGAGGGTAACCCTAACTAGGGAAGCTGCCAAATGTCGCAGAGATAAGAAGGTCACTTTGCTCTGCAAAGACGTTCGCTTCGGCTACTGCGCCATGGGGCAGGCATGGCACCTGAGAGATATAGTTTCGAGAACGTTGAAAACAACAAAAAGCACCAATATTCAACTCGGTGATGGTGTTCAGGTTCAGTGGATTGTCCTTTAAAAAAAACAAGAGTATGGTATAATGGCCATATTATCTGAGTGCCAGAGGATGTCAGGAAGCTCCTGAGGCCTCCGCAGGCACATTGCAAACAAACAAACAAAACTAGTCGAACCTAGTAATTATAATTCTCATCCTACGTCCTAATGGCGCTATTAGTTTTTGGTTATTTCTATGTTTTTTGTAAAACTTGTTAAGCGTCCTCTCTCCTTTCAAATCAACACTTCTTTGAAACAAATTTCAAATAAAATGTTATAAGTGCAATTAAAAGTTAACAAAGTGCCAAAGTATATAGGTTGCAAAAGTATCGTAACGTGGATGGGGACAACGTGAAGAAATATCCCACCGCTGCCGTCAACAGCTTGTTACGAACAAGCATTAATTATTTAATTAATAATAAGTATAAGTAACCCTAGTGAACCGTGAATTTGCTGAGTTTGGACGCACGAATTTTGCCCCTTATACGAATACACACATTCACAGTAACACTACGCAAGGCAACGATAATGGCAACTCCGCAATTTCATTCTCATCAGCTGGCTCTAGGGACTGTTGACTAATGTTAGAGAGTTAATATATTTACTCAAGAGTAAATATATTAAAAATAAAGTGTATCGATGGAATCGATACATACTTTTCTCTTTCTAGGTTATGTTAATTTAAAAAAATCATACAATTTTTCAGTTTTTTTTTCATTCAAATTAATTCTTAATGTAGTTTTGTTTGCAAAACAAAATCGTCTACTTCATTAAAACATTACAGATAAGAAATATTTTTTAAATTGTTATTATTCTACCTGTAATAATCAATCGGTCGGTGCCCATTTGTACACTGTTGCGCTTATATGTGAAACGAGAAAAAATAAAAATAGTGACACATTTCCCCAAATCTCATATTGGTTGAAAGGCGTATTGTCGATTTAAATAATTTGCCGTCTAACAAGTGTGGTAAAATGACATTGAAAAATACAGTAAAAGAGACTAGATTAGGTTTTCTAACCACAACACAATGTTGTGCAGTGATCTACTGAGTACACAGTGTTTCCACAACGTCACTGCCTACCCCCGCCATGTGTCTCGCGTGGACAGAAATATTATTCTTTTCAACATTATTTCTTTTATACTAAACGCACAATAATCTGCAATTTTTTAAATAATATCCGCACGATATTTTTCTCTATATCTGTAGTTTTTTAACTCAATAATAAGTTTCTTTTTCACATGAGAATCTAAAATATGGCGATTGCCCTCGTTAGTTATGGGAAACCCATGCAAAAAGTACTGTACGTAATTAATAATATTTGCCTTTAGAAACAGACGATTAAGTTAAAAATGGTATGCATCGGTGGGGAACAATATTTTCTATATATTTTGAAAATTTTAGACAACTCGTAGGTAAGATGAGATTTTGGCACAACTACCTTAAGTGAAAATGTTATATGTATTTGACGAATTGTGTACAAAATAGAGGTAAGAGATATGTGATGGGACAGTAGGAGTGGGGTATGGAGATAAAGAAAGAAAGAATAAAGGAAAATAACAAAAGGCAGCTTTAGGTTAATAAGCTTTATAGGCAGTAGAGTTTTTTTTTGTCATTGGGCCCTGAGTGATGACTTGCTTTAATATCAGATTAAAGGTTAGGTCACGTCGATGGCTTGTCTCGCGTTCACTTAAAAATAGGTAGAATAAGTTAGGTCAGGCCTGTCCAATTAGGAGCGTGCCAACCCAAAACAGATGTTTCGCCTTCCCTTCCAACGCTGCTTCTTCAGCTAAGATGATGGGAGATGGTAGACTTAGCTTAGCAGTTAGCATTGGAAGGGATGGCGAAACATCTGTTTTGGGATGGCCCTCTCCTACTTGGACATGCCTGGGTTAGGTTGTTTTTTTTTCTCGCCGCTTGCTCGCTTGCTAAATTTTATATGAGATAAGAGGCAATAGGAGGATAGTGTTAAGATAGGATAAGGGCGTTGTCTGCAGAATCGGATATTTAATGTAAGGATACATATATGTGAGGACTGATGTAAAATGTAGACAAATTTTCTTCGCCGTTGGCCGAAAATAAAGCCATTTTCATACATGTATTTACAAATAAAAAATCGAATATTCGAGATTTTTAGAACCGATCAAGTGATCAGCTTGTATATTTGTAAAACATTTGAAAAAATTTTCTTCATTCATGCACATGAGATTTTCATTTCATGTGATTTCAAGTTAGGTCTCTCGGGCTGGGGAGATGAGGGAATCCATAAATTTGTAGGTATCGGCTTATAACCTTGACTTTCAAAGTTGACATTGTTATGGTAAATTAAAAATAATTTGCTAGAGCTTATCCGGCAATCGGTCCAAGTTTGAGCCGGGGTTGGGCCTATCGTTGCGTCGGACGGAGTAAGGTTATTTGTAGCAGCTAATATTATGTCGCCAATCGGGCAACTTTTGCCCAGAGTCGGACCAACCGCATTGTTATAGTTACTTCAAAATAATTCGCCAGAGTCCATCCGATAGTCGGCACATTTCTGGCCGCTAAAATCGGCCGTCAACTTTAATCGACCAGAGGTTATTCGCAACTACCATAGTTGCCCCAACTGTTGTTACCAAAATTGCAAATTAAAAGGTTCTGTAAAGTTGAGGACGCTGGTGTTCCCAGTACCATTTATATGGAATTCTGAAGTTTCAGGAGTTAGCGTCCCGAGATAAAATCTTTCAATTTGCACTCTCCGACGAAGAACCTTTCAATACGCATGTTCCGAGACAGAACCTTGTTATTTTGATACGTCGAAATTCGCACATGGGTGGCCATTTCTTTGCAGTGTGAACTCATGATCTGTTTTCTAAGAAATCACTTTCAAATTCGTTTCTTTCCCTATAACCTTTATGTATATGTAATTTCTTTTCAGAAGAGAAGCAGATCCGAGATGAAGTAGTTGCAGAGAATAAAAATAAAAATGAGGATCAGGTGCAGAAACCGAAGCGCGTCATGGAAGCAGGGAAGGACAACCAATCGATGCTGATTAGTACACCGCGTCCTTACAAAAGTTTAAAGAAGACATCCTCTAATGAGAAACGAAATATTCCAAACACCAAGTCCAACTTACACAATACTACAATTTACAAGAGTTCTGACTCCAATTGTCTTCCTCAAGATTATCGCTTTTCGTAGCACGAGGACGAGTGGAAATTCATATTCTTCAAAGACGAAGATACCTGTCCTTAAAGAACAACCTTTTCCCCTGTAATAACTTCCAGAACGTGATAGATATGGAGTCTTAAAAAATACTATAATTTAGAAACTTCAGTATACAAATTATAGAGGCCTACAAAATGGTACTTTGAATTCAATTATTCATACACTGTAAAAAATCTGTTGTAAATGTATCTTTATGTCCACTGATTCACGTGGTAATATTACACTTTTAGTGTA
>JBAGKK010492871.1:0-15583 GCA_037177015.1 Euceroptres primus
ATTATACAATTTACAAGTTTAAGAAAGATTGAAAAATTTATTTCATGCAGGAAAATAATGGTATCGAAGATTCTGATACTAGTAAAACGATATTTAATTTTTAATTTAATTTTTGAAGCAAATAAAACGTATTTTGAATTTTGATTTTAAAAAAAGTACCAAATATTTTTTCAAATTTATGTATTTTTGGAACTAGTGAAGACATTCAAGTTTTATTTCTCAATTCTAGAGTAGTGATGCATTTCGAGATTTTTCGAGATGAATTGGAGATTTTCTCGAAACATGACCAGATGAGATCAAAATTGAATGGAGATCGCGAATCTTAAATAAATAATTCGAGATATCGAGTCGAGATTATAAAAAATTCGAGATATCGAGTCGAGATTCCCGAAAATTCGAGATCTCGAGTCAATATTCTCGATTTTTTATTCGAGATTCTCGATCTCTGTTCAATTTTGAACTCATCTGGCCATTTTTCGAGGAAATCACGAATTTGTCTCGAAAAGTCTCGAAATGCATCACTATTCTGGAGTGGTTTATTGTCTTCTTTTGAAATTTACAGGAGAATTGTTGTTTGAAAAAATAAAAATAAAGAAACTGAGTATTTAGAAAATAATATAATGTTTCGACAGCGCGGGCACTTCTGCGTTATTGACAAGTTTTTAGAATCGCTCTGAGGAAATCAGCTTTAGCCGCTTCTCCCTAAACTCGCGAATCCATCCCAAATATTGCATTAGTTTCGAGTTTCATTCAATTGATACCTAAAATGTGGGCCAAAAAAAATTTCAGTTTTTGAATCAGGACTACAAAAATCTTTTTCTATCCAAAGAATAGGCAAAACTCTAAAAAGTAGCAAAATTTTTATAAAAATAATCCTTTTACAACAAAAATTCAAAAATATTCATAAATGTTTGAACTTCAATTTACTTCTGCTAACTGAAGATATTTCTGGAATTATAATTCTGAAAAAATATTTCTGAAAAAGTCGGTAAAAAATGATAAAAACGTATTTTTTGTAGGCAGAAAAAGATTTTTCGACTCCTGATTTAAAAAATAAATTTATTTTTCCACAACTCTAGTCTAAAGTCTCTTTTAGTGCAAGAAACTCGAGAAACTTTCCACATCTTCATTACCACAAATTAACGAAAAAAAATCCTTTGTAATATAGTAGGATAGACATAATGAATTATTATCGTCCTATTCGAGAGGACTTTGTACGATACCGCCGATTACGAACTAATGCGATTGCGTCTGTGAGATTTAAAATAATAGCATTTGTTTAAAAGTACTTTTGTTTGCTTGATGAATAAGCATGATGTCCGCTTCAATTTCGCAGCATCTGGTCCTGATGACTAGGGCGTGCCTTATTTTCCAACTTTCGGAATGTTCAGGTTCCACCCTCCAATTTCGCGAAATCAGATGAGATAAAAACGCTCACTGGAAAAAGATTTGTTTGGTCCAATTAAAAACTAGTCCAACAAAAAATTTACACTTTATTTAAACAAACTTTTATTTTAATTAAAAGTTATTAAACATAAAAATTTACATTAAATCAAGCTTTTAAAATAACAATTTTTTGAAATAAACAAAGAATTTGTTTATTTCAAACAAATGTTGTTCTTGGAATGAAACAAATTGTTTTCTCAGTGTATCTCATCTAACATCAAATTAAAGGATGAGAGGTAAAGATTTCCGACTTTTTTTTACCTCAGGTAATAAGGCACACCTGAAATTATGTGATAGATGAGAATATGTTCCTGATAAAAAAATTACAGGATTAAAAATCATTTACAAAATGTGTTTTTTCCAAAGTAAATTTACAATATCTAGAATAAATTCTTCGCTGAAGGTTGAACATCAACTAAAGTGGTAAAACTAATTTTACATAGCATATATTCTTAGTTGAGATACGGGAGTTTCAAAAACTATAATGAAGTGGGTTTTACTATTTCTCATCGAGTAAAATTATTCAAATCTGCCCGAATGATATACGAAATGTGAAATTCTAATTAGAGAATATGCTAATAAGATTCTCAAAAATACTAAAGTGAATGTTTAATTCTTAATAAGGAAGCATTTCTGAAAGAATGTGACTGTCTTATTGGATCATTAAAATTGTAATCTTCGACTATATTTGTTAAAAAGCTTTCGTGAAATATTGTTATTATATATCTACTTGTTACGCTAATCTAAATGAAAATATTGTACATTCTTTTCCTTATTTTTTGTCCAAAAATATACTGACAATTCGTCAAGATGGAATTCGTGTTTTATGTCGTATTTAAGAAATCCTGAAAAAATGCATTAGCAAACCTGTTTATTTGATCCAAATTGGAAAAAAATTTATTTTGCAAAATATCTTTTTAAAAAATCTCTTAACCCTTTTTTATCACAATAAAAAAGAACACTTAACATTGTTACACCTTCAAATGGTTTGGATTAAATTCAGTAAAATTTGTCTGGATTTAAACAAAATTGATTTGATTTTAAGTAAAATTTCTCTCAATGAAAATTTTAAGATTAAGTTTTAATTTAAATTAAATTAATTTAAATCAAATTAATTTAAATTTAAATTAAATTAATTTAAATTTTTCTTTAACTGTCTTTAAATGTCAAAGATGTCCGGGATCTGTCAAGAACCTAATTCTATTATTATAAAGTTTAACAAAGAAATTTACTTTTTCAACACATCTGCGACTCATTTTAGCAATTTGCTGCACAATTCAACAAGTAATCGCGGCCATTACAATCCTTCAGCAGATTTAGATTTAAGTCCGCTTTTCACTTAGCTCATAATTTGATTTGTACTAAAGGGCTCTGCTAAATTTTAATTTAAAATAAATTAATTTAAATTAAATTTTAAATTAAAATTTAAGACTCAATTCTGAAATTCAGGTAAGGCGGTGTTAAATTTAGCACCATATTGCTTAAATTAAGACAAAATTTTACTGAATTTAATCCAAACAATTTTAAGGTGTAACAATTTTAAGTATTCTTTTTTACTGCGTATTCGCGATTTCAGAACTTCAACTTTTTATATTCTATATTCATTATTTATTTCTCATTCTCTAAAATAAAAAAATAAAAATACAATAACACTTTAAAATCTTGCCGAACAAAAATAATTAATTTAAAAAAATTGGAAAAACAATTTATTCAATATTATAAAAATTTTTCTAACTTTAAGGTATTATGGGCACGAAAAAACAAGTCTCCGAAAAAAAATTTAATTGTGATATCAAGAATTGGGTAATATTATTATTAATGGAATTATTTAAAAGAGAAAAGATTATTCTTCAAGAAAAAAATTTGGAACATACAAATATTATTTATTTAAAAAATTTTATTTTCAACCGAACTTTTTCTCTTATTACTTCCTACCAAATTTTTAAAAATGATACGATTTTAATGAATGTAGCTTATTTTTTCTGGAAAAAAATTTTCTACTACTTCACCTTATCCAATGTTTAAAAATAAATTTTTTAATTACTGAAATCATCCAAAAACTATTTTTCAAACAAATAATTTTATAAGTTAATACCTATATTTCATAATAATTCACTTATTTTTAAATTCTATATGAGGCTATGTTGTAGAGAATCTTTTTCCTGAGAAAATAAGAATTATTATTTTCCTAAGAAAATAAGAATTATTATTTTCCTAAGAACATAAGAATTATTATTTTCATCAGAAAATAAAAATTATTATTTTCCTAATAAAATAGAAATTATTATTTTCCTAAGAAACTAATAATTTTTAAAATGGTATCATTTTTAAAAATTTGGTAAAAAGCGACAAGAAAAAAGTTCGGTCTAAAATTAAATTTTTTAAATAAATAATTTTCATGAGGTTCAAATTTTTTTCATGAAAAGTAATCTTCTTCCTCGTAGAAAATACCAATAATAATAATAATATTACAATTCTTGAAAGTATAATTAATTGTTTTCCTGAGACCGGTTTTTTGTGTCCATAACACCTTAATTTCTAAAAATGAGTCGTTAAATGGTTTTCGAGTGTTCAAGATAACTATTACATTTTACTATAAGAAATTGGAGCATTTCCTTCCGTATCCTTCGGGCAAAATGGTAAAAAGTGAAAAGCGGACAGTGCTTATCACGCTACAAAAGGCATTTTGTAAATTTAGTGAGCTTCAAATACAGACGCTTTAAATTTTTTGAGCATATACAGTGCCGGTTTGAGACAATTTTAATTTAGAAAAAATGAAAAATCTAAAGAATTTGAAGAAAACCATTCGTTTGCACAAATTTATACTTTCCTAATTTCGAAGTTAAAGAATTTTAACGTTTTAGAAGTCTTCTTTGAATACATTTTAAATCGCAAATTATTAACTAAAAATGATTTCCGTTTATTTTTTACTTATATGTATTTATAAAATGCACGTACGCAAAATAATTTTCCGAAAATATTCAGCTGACAGAAATTATAAATTGTCTCTTTTTCAAATCGGCATTGTTACTTTTGAATTTCAAGAACAGTTTGTTAAATCTCAAAATCTTCTACTTTCCTTAAATTAAGAATTAAGTAAAAATATTCACTACTGCATTTCAGAAAAAAATTCAAGTTTATTTATTTGTCTCGCAGTATTTTTTTTGAATTTCATAAAAATTAAGAAAAAACTTGTAATTTAAAAAATTGTTTATGCAATGTTGATTTTGAAAATTTACGAACTTGTTTTTGAAATACAAAGTGAAATAAAAGCAAAACATGAAACTCGTCAATAGAGTGAAAAATGCATGAGTATAAATGGCCATAATGTTGAGTGCGATTACGCATAATAAATATTTATTGTAATAAGCTTTAAGTGCTAAATGAATGTAAACGACGTTGCAAACATTTTGTTATATTCACTGTATAATATTTGTAATATAGCGTATCCCTAAAAAAAGTCCGAAATTTTTGTGCCGCAATGTTGCAGGAAAAAGAATTGTTGCTAGGAGAAAAAATATGAAAGAGGATGTATAATTGGATTGCCTTTATTCTTAAATGCTAATAATTGTCCAGATAGATAATTATATTTGCGAAACACCTTATAAACTGGTGAATCAATTCCTGTAGAAAAAAAATGTACGCTTTGTTAAGAAAGCAGTCGCAAGTAGAATTTACCTTTTATTCCATTGTTGGTTGATGTTTTATTGTTCAGCTGACTAAAAAATATCAACTTAATATCAGCATGTCGCAGTCGCAACGGTATGAAAAACGTATAAATTTATACATTTAAATCATCAACGATTCTTCGACCAACGCTTCGATCCCAATATCAAATTAAACAAAAGAAAAATTAAGAAAGTGAAAATAAAAAAATTAGTAAGTACGCAAAATTTTTGAACCGTAGATTGGCAGTCAAAATCAAAGACGTGCAAAACTGGGTCACTTCTACTTCATTTATTTAAAAAATTTTAACTGGAAATAATGTTTAGTTTATTTACTTTATTTTTCTTCTGTTTCCCAATTGAAACAATTTTTTATCAACAGAAAAGAGCAACGATATTAAATATAAACATTTTTAATTTTTTTTTATTAATTAAAATAAACCAGTTTTGCACGATCTAATGTATACAAGAACCGTAAAGAAAAAAAAAACGGCGAAGGTACACGTGCATTCGCAGATACTCAAACTTCCCGCATTTTTAACTTTATATTATAGTAAATAACAGAGTCGGTATAATATTATATATAAATGAATAACTTATATAATTATAAACAATAATATTTGTAATAGTTGTAAATTGACTTCCGAGTGGTAAGTGGAGGAATTAGAAGAGGCGGGGTCAGAGATATTTAAAAAAAACAACAGTTTTGCTATTATTGTTATAGTCTAAGTGTGATGCACAGTCACGAATTAAAAAATGAGCTAATTGACTAATTAATTAAATTAAATTCGAGCATCGAACTTATAACGCAGTTATAAATATCTTAATACTTATTTTAACGTCTCATAATTCATTGAAGTCTAGAAAGTAAAAAAGAAAAGAAAAAGAAATTGGTCGGAGGAAATGGTACGTTATTGTTATTTAAATTTTTTTAAACTACGTGTCGGTCTTTATAGAAATAAGTGGAATAAAGCGGAAACTGCATAATTATTGGGAGTCATTACATACATATATTTTCCTGAATATTTTTCAATTTAGAAAATGAAAATGTAAATGAAAGTGACCTACTCGGATTGGAGAAGTACCAGGAATCACAATTTACATTTAATTTAGCCTCATGGGAAATTGTTCAATTTACGAATGCATATGAAAACTGGTCAAGATTACACATATCTGTTGTTTTCAATGATAATTATATTATAATATTTGAATACGTATCAAATTCTGGGATGATCTACCCATTTTAAAAAATGCCTCATTTGCGAAAGTTGTTATTTAAAAAAATTAATAACAAATATTAAATTATACACGTTATTTTTCTTTAGTTGGAAATGTAGTTTCCTCAATGTTTTAATTAAATAAAAATATATTTGAAGGCAGTACATTACATTTGGTAACATTTTTCGCAAGGGAAGCAATTAAAGTTAATAAAATAAAGAGTCTCCCTTTGAGGAACAAAAATTTTATGTTTGTTTCCCGAATCTGCCTGCACACATGTTCACAATGTCGTCACGTGTACCAACTTTCAATTGGGTAGTAATTTGTAAATTATGTACTAATGGACTTCCTAATTATATGCTGGTATTATGATAATACATGTGTTCTGCCACAATAAAGCAGTTTTTTAAACTAATCTAAAGCATTTTATTTAGAGCCTTCTTTTCCCTATAATAATTTTTCCTTTTTTAATTTGAAATTTGAAATTAAAAAAATATAAACAATAGTTTTGTTGAAAATATTGGTTGAAAAACAATTTAAGCAAGTAATAATTATAGATTATAATTATATAGACTACCTATATTTTGTTTTATTATATTTCAAGTTTCTTTTATTCTGTTAAACACTAGCAATTTTGATGTAACCTCAATTCAAGAATTCAATGAAATCAAATAATTCAAAAGAATTCAAGGTGAATTAAAAAGAATTCAAGAAATACAAGGTGAATTCAATATTTTTCAAACAATTCACGGTGAATTCCAAACAATTAAAAACAATTCAAAGAATACAAGAAATCAAAGAATTCAGAAGAATTCAAATAACTCAAAGAATTCGGCAGAATTCAAAGAATACAAAGTGAATTCAAAAGAATTCAAAGCATACAAGGTGAATTGAAAAGAATTCAAAGAATACAATGTGAATTCAGAAGAATTCAAGGTTACTTCAAAAGAATTCAAATAATTCAAGGTGAATTTAGAAGAATTTAATATCAATTCAACAGAATTCAAAGAATTCAAAATAAAATTATAAGATTAATTAAAAAAAATTCAAATGAATTTTAAAAAATGCAGAGAGTACCAGATGAATTTAAATGGACTCAAAAAATACAAGAAATCAAAGAATTTAGAAGAATTCTAGGTGAATTCAAAAGAATTCAAGGTGAATGCAAAGAACTTAAAAGAATTGAAAACAAGAATACAAGATGAATTTAAAACAAATAATTCAAAAAATATTAAATAAATTCGAAAGAATTCAAAGCATACAAAGTGAAATCAAAAGAATTTAAAAAATTCAAGGTGACTTCAAAAGAATCAAATAATTCAAGGTGAATTCATAAGAATGCAAGGTGAATTCAAAAGAATTTAAAATCAATTCAAAAGAACTCAAACAATTCAAAATAAGAATACAAGATGAATTTTAAAAAAATTCAAAAAATAATAAAATAATAAATAAAATAATAAAAAATAATTTAAATGAATTCAAAGAATTCAAGGAATCAAAGAATTCTAAAGAATTCAAGGTTAATTCCGAAAAATTCAAAATGAATTGAGAAGAATTAAAATTAAATTCAAAGAATTTAAAAGAATTGAAAATAAGAATACAAGATAAATTCAAAACAAATAATTTAAAAAATACAAAATGAATTCGAAAGAATTCAAGGAATACAAAGTGAATTTAAAATAATTCAAAGAATTCGAAACCATTGAAAGAATTCAAAATAAGAAAATAAAATGAATTCAAAAGAATAATTCAAAAAATACCAAATAAATTCGAAATAATTCAAAGAATACAAGATGAATTTGAAAGAATTCAAAAAATACAAGGTGAATTCAAAATAATTCAAAGAATTTAAAATAAGAATACAAGATGGATTCATAAGAATAACTCAAAAAATACCAAATCAATTCGAAAGAATTCAAAAAATTCAAAGTTAATTCAAAAGATTTCAAAGAATTCAAGGTGACTTCAAAAGAATTCAAGGTGAATTCATAAGAATGCAAGGTGAATTCAGAAGAATTTAAGATTAATTCGAAATCAGAATACAAGATAAATTTTAAAAAAATTTTAAATGCCAAATGAATTCAAAAGAATTCAAAGAATTCAAGGTGAATTTAAATGAATTCAAAAAATACAAGAAATCAAAGAATTGAAAGTGAATTCAAAGAATTTAAAAGAATTGAAAATAAGAATACAAGATGAATTCAAAACTAATAATTCAAAAAATACTAAATGAATTTAAAAAACTTGAAAATGAGAACACAAGATGAATTTAAAACAAATAATTCAAAAAATATTAAATGAATTCGAAAGAATTCACGGAATACAAGGTGAATTTAAAATAATGCAAAGAATTCAAAACAATTCAAAGAATTCAAGGTGAATCCAAAAGAATTAAAAGCATTCAAAATAAGAATACAAGATAAACTCAAAAGAATAATTACAAAAAAAACAAATGAATTCGAAATAATTCAAAGAATAAAATATGAATTTAATAGAATTCAAAAAATACAAGGTGAATTCAAAAGAATTCAAAGAATTCAAAATAAGAATACAAGATGAATTAAAAAAATACCAAAAATGAATTCAAATAATTCAAAGGAATTAAAAGAATTTAAATGAATTCAAAGAATTCAAGGAACTCAAAAGAATACAAGGTGAATTAAAAAGAATTCGGGAAGAAAAGTAATGGTTAACCCTTCGTAGATTGACTTTAATTAATATTATTATATAAAATTATCATTATCTTTTTTTTATAAAATGTGGATATTCGAGTTTTACATATTAAGTCAAAAATTATTTTCAACTTGTAAAATTATATTTTTAAACAGTGAGGTTTTCTTTTATGAAAATAAAATTCTCTAAATAAATTTAATTTATTAATTTATTAACACAATTATTATTAAAAATTTTTATTAATATCAATATTATTAATAGATATTAATATTAATATTAATTTTCAATTTTTATTTTATGAACTCATCCTGTAAATGCAAGCTATAATGTATCCTAATTTTTTATTTTATTTCAAATCTCGCGCCATAAATACCGGAAATAGATATTAAAACTGAAAATAAAACGAAGAAGACAATCAGTAGATATTTGGAAAATATTCTAACAACATTTAATTAAAATAATACGTATTTTTGTATTTTAAATCTCGGGAACAAAAATTTTTATCAAATACAAAAATTGTGGGAAGTATAAATTTTTCAACCGGAAACACATTTTCCATAGACAGGGCCGTCTATACAGAATGTTCAGTTATTTCAATAAAATTAAGTATATTTTTCATAACAAAACTACTTTTTCAGAATAACCAATTAAAAAACCTTCTGGTTTAATTTTAAATAAAGGTAATTATTTTAAACCCCAGGGATTTTGTTTAAACAAATCGAATGATTTTATCAGAGATACATCGAAGTACATATATAGCCCTTAAACAGAGGCATTTGAGCTAGTAAAAGATCTTGCAAAAATCAACAGCACTGTTGCTTTTTAAAATGATAAAATTTTAAAATTTTTGTACTTACTAATTACAGATTAAATACTATTTCCCCTTGATGCTAAATTTAATAACAGGGCCCTGAGATTTATAAAGACAAACCTAAAATGTCGCAACCCAGGAATGCACCCGATCGATACACGGGTGCGAGCCGAACCCCAGCGAAAACTCCCGAGCGTCTCGGGGAAAGCCGATCGCTAACGGAAATAGTCGAATTGAGACGAATAGTGGTTACCGGACAAGGAAGACCGAATAACGACGCGGTTCCTCTCCGGCTTGGGTTGAAATTCTGTTCGCGTCCACGGGCGCGGCTTGCGTTCGAACTGGCGTTTTCTATGCAAAAATGTCGTCCCTCGACTATTTGGACTTGTGTCGTTTGTGTCTAGTGAAAGATCGTGTCGGGGTACCGATTTTTGAAGACGAAGGTGATGTTCGACAAGTTTTCCTGAAAATCGCCGCCTGCCTGCCGGTCAAGGTAAGCCAACTACGCCATCGTTTAGGCCTTCCGCCATCTTGCCAAGCGTAATAAACTCCTCAAAAAATTCATGTGTACCCGCCCTAATTCTACATTTCTTGATCCCCCTGTAATTCACGCGATATTTAATTATCATTTCCAAGCCAAACGCTTTGTATATACTCTAGTTCAAGGCAGATTTCCAAGTCTCGGCGTTGATTCCCTTCCCCTCCTCCTCTTTTGTCACCGACGCCATGAATCTTGTCTGAACTCGATCGTGCCGAAAATTTTATGCAACGGTGTTTTCCTTTCACTTTTAATCGCAATTATCTCGAGCAGTGTTTTAAATTGGCATATTTGCGAATATCTTTCCCTTTTAGTTCGACTTCTGGAATTCGTAGAAAAAGATTCGAATTTTTTATTGGAATTCCTCAAATTCTGGTTCGAAATATATAATAGATATCGGTGATATTTTTTAGAATAAATTTTTGTGATTTTTGATTAATTTATTCTTGACAAAATGGAAAGCATAGGTTTTATTCGTTTTTGCAACTGGTCTTGCTCAGTTTACTAGCAAATGAGAATTTTTTATCTGATTGAAGGGGAAAAAATGTTTCGTGCATGAGAAAATTTTGTATTAAAAAAAAAACACGATTTTGCCGCCGAAAATTAACTGCAGTTCTCATGCGGTTTTAATGGCGTCTTTGCACGAAGAGATCGATCCATCCTTTCCCTCTCCAACAGACTAGCCACCATTTTCGCGAAAGCCCTTTGTCTGGTTAACCAGTAAAAGGTCTGAGGTTTTTTTTCTTCAGGGAAATCAACTTTGTTAATTTATTATTTGACGTAATTTTTCTCATTCTGATCGATTTATGTGTAATTCTTCTAACGACCACCTGTACTCAACAGATGTTCGGCTTAACTTGATATCTCGAATATTTTATTAGACGCTTCACGCTTCTGTTTTCTTCGAAGGCAAATTATTGATCTTGTCACTTAGCAAAGTTTCGACCAGACTTCATTAATTTTTTACTTTCGTAAAGAAATTAAATTTCCTTTAGTGGCATCTGTTATAAGTTGATCATAACAATTTTCTGTAAAATATCAACTTTTTTAAATTTAAACAACCTAAGAAATTAAATGATTTTGAATTCTAGCATTCAAATTTAAAATCTTAAAGTTTAAACACACCAAAAAAATCTGATTTTCTACCATTTGGTGTTGTAATTATACTAAAGCTTGTAATATAACACTATACAGAGTAGTAAATTTACTAAAATAAGCAAAATTATTAACAAATTTTGGTAAAATCGACATGTTCAAAATAATTTTACAGGTTATACTTGCAATTTCACAGTTTCGTAAATTTACTACTCCCGGAGTAGTAAATTTAAATTAAACAAATAAAGAAATTAAAAAATTTTGAATTCTAAGCTCTAAATTAAAAATCAAAGTTTAAACACACCAAAAAAATCACAAATTTTCAGTTTTGTAAATTTAAAACTCGAGAGTATTCAACGAACTTTGTGAAAATTTATGATTTTTTTAGTATGTTTACTACTCTCAGAGTAGTAAATTAACTTCAGTTCTCATGTGGTTTTAATTTTTAAAACTTAAATTATTTTAAATTTAAATTAAGTTATTTTAAATTAAATTTACATGAAGTTATTTTAAATGAAATTTACATGAAGTTATTTTAAATTAAATTTAAATGAAGTTTTTTTAAATTAAATTTAAATGAAGTTATTTTTAATTAAATTTAATTGTTTTACATTAAATTTTTTTGTTCTTAAGTAAATTTTTATAAATTGCAAGCATAACCTGTAAAATCTTATTTTGAACGTGACGATTTAACAAAATTTGTTAGTAATTTTGCTTATTTTAGTAAATTTACTACTCTGAATAGTGTTATATTACAAGCTTTAGTATAATTACAACACCAAATGGTAGAAAATCAGATTTTTTTGGTGTGTTTAAACTTTAAGATTTTGTTTTTTGAGTTTAGAATTCAAAATTTTTACATTTCTTTAGTTGTGTAAACAAATTAAAATAAGTTAAATAAGTTATATTTTAAATATTACTTGCAAGTAATATTTTAAATATAACTTATTTAATTTGTCGGTGCAATTTACTTTTGCAATAGAATCAAAGAATCGGTTTTTTTTCTTCAATTTTCCTTGTTTTGATTTTTATATAAAACTGTTTAAAGTTTACTGCTACTGTTTTAAACTTAAACTGTTTGTCTGAATTTTTGTGTGCACATAAAAATTTAAACGGTTACTGTAAAAAATGTCATGAAAATTTACTACGGGAATCATTGGAAATAAAATACCAGTGATTTCTGTGGGAAATTTACCAAAATGATGTTAGTAACATGGCCCTGTAATATTTCACAGTAGATTTACGGGAATTTTACAGTGGCCTTGGCTTTTTGCAGTGATAGCGCTTGTAAATTTCCGTGAACCTTGTAAAATTACATTTTTGTTTTCCATTTTAGTGTAAATTTCCCACAGAAATCACTCGTATTTTTATTATGTTCTTGAAGTTCTGAACGAAATTTTTATTTGATTTTACTTGAAACTCAAATTTGTTTTAAAATATTTTTTTATTAATATAAAAACTAATGTAATGATAAAGAGAAGCTCAAGATATTTCTCCTTGTTTTGTAGATTGAACGATATTTCAAGATAAATTTGAGTTAAAAAAAAAGTCCGTTCATTTGAACGTCCAAAACTTCAGGTACATTTTTTATTTTCAATAATTTCTGTGGTAAAATTACAGAAAGTTGTAAAATTCATAAAAATTATGGTAAAATTCCTTCAGAGAATACCTGGTATTTACAATAAATTTGTAATTTCGTCACGCAAATCATAAGAAAAAATTACAGCAACGAAATGTATACTTGACATTTTTTACAGTGTAGGGCTAAATTCTAAGATCCTTGAAGTGTTAGAAAAATCTATTTTAATCTCAGTGACTTATTTTTATTTTATATACCTGAAGTTCTGAACGTTCAAATGAGCGAAATTTGTTTTCTTAACACAACATCTTGAAATATTGATTCAACTGCAAAATGAAAAAGAATGATGAGTTTTTTTTATGATTACATTTAGTTTCCTTAATAATAAAAAATAAACCAATATACACTCATCGCTCATACACTGACCGGCCTCGGGGGTAGCCGGCGAGTTAGCGGGCGCTATAAATCACCGGATTTAAAACTCTTTATGTCAACACTCAGGAGCGCATATTTAGTATCTGAACGTACAAAATTAAATGCGCAGAGTCGCGATGTAAACGTTCAGAGACCATATACGCGGTCCTGAATGTTGACATAAGACTGCTCGCTCGTCACTTTAAATCCGGTTCAAACTGGATTTTAATAACATTGAATTGAGGACCGTCTACCTCGGCCCATAATCCGATGAGTGTATTTTTTATAAGCACGATTTCTGAACAACTTCCTTCCTTTATAATTGCAGGTGTCCAGAGAAGACAAACTACCTAAGAAAATATGTGACGACTGTATGTATAAACTAGAGTTATTTTATCAATTTTGGAATACGACGGCGAACGCCGAAAAGCAGCTTTTACAATGGCTCGGCGAAGTCGACATGCAGGACAAACAGGGTTACGTAACGGGAGTTCTCAACCCGGTAAGTTCTCAAATTTTATTTGTTAATTAAAAAAAGTTTATTAAAAAAATATCTTTATTATTTATATTCTTCTCTCTGGTAATTTATAGTTTTTGCAATGTTCATTAGAATTTTCTGTAGTAAAGTCACAAGGAATTTTTCAACAGTGCAATTGTAACACTAACCCATTTTTTTCCTTTGGTTGCAGAATATAATGAAGCAGGAGCAACAGGCTAGTGAAAATAGATTAGATGGCAGTGTGATGCAGCAAGTAAGTACGCATCAAAACAACATGGGCATGGGAATGATGGATAACATGGGTCTCGGTATCCCCATAATCATCTCCACAGCCAATCAACAAATGACCTCAGTTCCTATGGACACCAGTGTTAGTTCTGTACAGACAGTACAGGCTGTGCCTGGACCCAGTACACAATCCACGCACGACCAAATCACACAAAACCAAGCTACAAATGTTTCTGTGCACCACGAAGAGGACGAAGACTCCAGCGAAGAAGAGGAGAATGAGTCCGACGATGAGTGCGATGGAGACGATGGTACGTATCTAAAGGAACATTTTTTCCAAACAGACTAAGTTCTATTAATTAAAGATGTTTCTGAGGAGGCTCATCTTCGATGAGCGAAAGGTTACTTAATGAAGCTTACTTAAAGCGAAAGCTTATTTAATGAAAAATAAAAATGACGAGTGGATCAACAAACGCAACCATCTCATTGAATTAAATTTTATTAATGTATTCTAATAATTAAATTCTGTTGAGGGCATGTACTGAGGTGACCACGTGACCAAGATGTCGGTAATTTATATTCCCCTAATTTTCTCGTGGATCATTAATTAAAATGAATTTTCAAGAGAAGCCAGTGCGGAAATGGTCCACATACCTCTAGCTTCTCTTCAAATTTGTGATACAAGTGCGTAAAGTAGGTGATTTCATGAGTGTGATGCAAACCTTACGAGTGAAATCATTCTTTCGCGGGTGTATCATTCTATTTGTTAAAACATCTATCCGAGAAAGTTGAATCAAATTCGCAGGAAACAATAGTATTGTGTCAAGATCCCTGTCACCACCTGTCACTATTGTGTCAAGATCCCTGCCACTCGGAAACAGAACTAGACATGTACAAGATAAGTATGTGCTAGTTGTACAGAAATTTCCGTGACAATAGAAAATTATCCGTATCAATGGCCTGTTGTCCTGGAAAAATTGAAGTCTACTAAAAATTCCATCTCTTCATGATTTGTCATAATTTTGAGCTGAAAAGTTCCATTTTGAGAATCCATTATTTATTATAGAACACTCGGAGGGTTTTTAGGCTTAAATCTTTCATAAATGCTCTAGTTATTCTATTCGCAAACAGATTTAAAAAGTTGTTTTATTCCACACTCGACCGAAATGGCCACCTTTTGCCCCTGAAAATAGGGGTGAAAGTAGCATATATTTCCAATAAAGTGGAAGAGTGGAATAAAATACTATATGCAACACGGGACGAAAGTAGATTTTTCCCTCGAGTAATTACTGCCCGCGGGGAAGATCTACTCCTTTCGCCCCTTGTTACATAATATACTGTTATACCACTCTAACCTCAAAATCTCAACTTTGACATGATTTTTCGGCTCTCGTGGTATAAAATACTGTTCGATACT
>JBAGKK010492882.1:0-15583 GCA_037177015.1 Euceroptres primus
GAGACGCGTGGCGGTCTCGGGTAGATGAGGCAATGAACTTTCGAGTTCCAAATGCTGATAAATAATAATAATAAAAATAATAATACAAAAACAGAAAAACTGAAATATCTCAGCAATAGAAAATCCCTATTTTCATCAGATAAGCAGTGTTTGGAACTTTTTGGGCAGACAACTCTTCTAAAGTAGGCAATTTAATAGCAAAATGATTTTTTTTTAAAAGATAGAACCTGTATAGAATAGCAATTTCTTCAGAATAATCACGAGGCAGAAAAAAAATGCGATTCGAAGGAATTAGTGCACTTTATTATATTATTATATTATATATTATATTATATATTATATTACATATTATATATAATATATTATATATTATATTATATTATTATATTATATATGCACTTTATGGTCAGACGGTTCCTTTTAAGACATTTAAGAAATTTTATTTAATAACAATTAACAGGGATTTCAAAGTAATAATTCACAGAGGAAAATAAACGAAATATTCAGTTATTATTATGATTATTATTGCATATTAAAAATGCAGTTATTATTATGATAATTGTTGTATAAAATTTCAGTTACCTGAATGTAACATTTTTTCTGTCACAATTTCGAAATTTTCAGTTACAAATTTCAGAATTTTCAGTTTCAAGTTTTAACGGAATATTTGCTAACTTCTAACTGAATTTTCTTAGACATATCCTAAATTTACAACAATGTAACTGAAATTTGCAAAACTGTAACTAAAATTTCAGTTACGGTATAACTGTATAAAACTACAGTTACATGTTTCTGAAAATTATACCATGGAAAGTTTCAACTGTGTTACGAAAGTTACAGAAATTTTTATATTTAAAATACTTTTTAGAAACCTTTTCTGAAAAATACCAAAATTTAACTAAATTTTCATGAATTCTTCTTGAATTTCAGTTAGGGTAACTGAATTTTTATAGATTCGTTTTAAATTCCCCTTAAAGTTACTGAATTTTCCTTTATGCGTCTTAAATTTATGAATAAAAGATATTAAATTTACGAAAAAGTAACTAAATTTTCAGTTACACGTAACTGCATAAACCTTGAACGTAAAATTTTTTGTGTTACAGTTTCGGAATTTTAAGATACAAGTTTTCGAATTTTCAGTGACAAATATTGTAGAATTACGTTATTTTAACAGAATATTGAGATACTTGTAACTGAATTTTCCTAAATTTTTCCTAATTTTACAAAAATGTAACTAAAGTTTACGAAGTTATAACTGAAATTCCAGCTAAATTTAAGATAATTTTTCATAAATTTCAGTTATAATGTCGTAAATTTAATATAAATTTAAAAAAATCTAGTAACCGTAACTGAAATTCAAGTGAAATTTATACAAATTCAGTTACCGTAGAGTGGGACAATTAGGTACAACTTTTACGTATTTTTTGAACTTTTTTTTAACTTTGCGCTCAAGAAAGAATTTTTTCAGCCTTTTTGTTTTTACAGACAGAATTAAAAATTGACACTTTTTGAAAAGGTGAGATGACAAGATTTAAGTTATAATAAATAAATTTTAAGAAAAATATATGAAAATTAAAAGTTACAAGTGAACTGTAGAAATCTGGTAGTTTAGAATTTTCAAATCTAAGATTGACAGACTTTTTTTCTTTTTTAATAAAATAAGATTCAATAGTTAAGCGTTAATTACATTTTTTTCCACAGCTAAGATTTTTGTATGTTCAAAGTCGAAATCATGTCCAGTTTCAATTCTGTGTCTTTCAAGAGTAGTCAAATTATCTACATTGCAGTTACGACGTGCATGTTCATAAATTCTGTGATATAAAGGTCTAGCTGTGTGTCCAATATAACAGCAGTCACAATTAGATCAATCAAACTCGTAGACTATGTTTCTTTGTTGAAAAGTGTCTAATCTATCTTTAGGAGATGAAAATAGATTTGAGTTAGATTTAATTGTTCTGAAAATAACTTTGATGTTATTCTGTCGTAAAATGTTAGCAAGCTTGTTTGCTTGCAATTGGTACTGGATATAGGACTCTCGACACGTCCTTTCGTGAGTTCAGTATGCCATGACGCGACCTTGAAAGTAATGGTGTTGTCGCACGACAGAACAGAAGCGGGGGTGTCTCGCGTGTCCACTCGTCTTCGTAATTATACACCCTGCGGACTCGTAGAACATCACTAACTTCACCAAAGAACAACCGGTGCAAATGCAAGGGAAACTGAAGTAGGTGTATCAGCCTACAGCTGGTACCGTTAACAACTCTACGCATACCGAAAATGGCTTTGCTTCAGTTGCTACTAAAACGATGGGAATTTTGCGCTCTGCCCGCACAGTTTCGCTGTTACACCGGTAATTTTACTTTACGCTAGCAATAAATGCAGCCTCTTCACGCACTTGGATTTCCGCGGTAGCTCAGGTTCTCCCAGTGCGTCGATGGGATGATCCAGGAGGTCAAATAATCCCACTCTCACATCCCACGAGAGAGATCCTATCTCCCGTGAAAGACTGATTGAAAACTTGATAAACGATATTCATTACGCACCAACCGAAGTCACCGATCATGTAACATGTTCATTTTTCATTACCTGTACTATATTCATAGAATTAAAAGTCGCAGAGAAGATATACCGTTTATTCCGCATTTCATAGCTGACCATGTGGGTTTGCTCGCCCACGAAAATACCACTTATTCTGAAAACGTGTTTTTATTTGCTTTGTGGATTTGAGGAAATAATAGTATGCACGGTCGTTGAGCTCCAGGATTGACGAAAGTGGGCAAGATCCTTCTTTTATTCACCTTTAATCCTTTATTCGAAGAAAACTTAGAGAATCTAGAAATTAATTATATTAGAAAAAGAAATAAATCAAGTATCTAGAAATGTGTTTGTAACTAAATTCGGTATATTAAAACAGTGAACACAACAAAAAACATCCCACTTCAGTTTCGTCCGCAAATCCTGAATAAAAGAAATACGATTTATGTATCGAAATAGAAATGATTGTGGATGAAAGCAGAATCGAAAACCTAATTTGGATTTCGTTTCTGGTATCATATCATTCAATCTGAAGTTGATCAGAGATCATATATAAGAATGCCTGAAAAAGAATCCCAGATTGAAAGGAATGTTTTACTATGTTTTTCGTCAATAAAAAAGAGCGCAGTTTATGAGGGTCAAAGCGCTTGATGCAAGGCGGAAGCGGAACATATTCACTCATAAGATGATTATCATGTGCTGATATCATGCTGCCTGCGGTAAAACAACACTTCATTTTGTAACGTTTCCATCAGCTGCACTCACAGTGCGTGGGCAGTAGTTGATGTCAAAACCAGTACCTTCCTGGAACGACAAATGAAGTAACAAACGATAATTGTTCTGAAACTCGTAGGTGGATAAGCAAAGGGATGTGCTTCACATTTTTACAGAAGGAAATCGAATTATGTTCACATCATAGAATGATCATTTGCCCATTTGCGTACCTCATTTTCTCTTGGATTATTGTTAATTACCAGGAACAGAGAGCAGGGCGAAGAAATCTCCTGCAAAGTGATCGGAAGCTTATAGACGCAATCACGCGTTTAGCGGCTCTTTGCTTCAACTACTAAATTACCGCGGAATCAGTCGAACCGATTACACCGTTCAGTGCTCATCCGTTATGCAGCCGCCGTACGTAGCTACGCTACTGATTGTCAGGAATGCAGTTACCCACATGATTTAACGGGAGAACTGCATCAGATTATGCACATGTTGACAAAGTGACGGACAGGCCACCGCACGATCAGTGATAATCCTGGTCCAGGGGTTCTCAAATCTGGTTCAAATCACCAGGAAACGTTTTCGTACTTAACCTTTTGGATATGGATGTATGTTCATAATCCATGTTCAAACTGATTACTACAATAATCCATTAATAGAACATAATTTCGATACATAAAATCACACCTTCCCGGTATCTCAAAGACTTCCACTAGTCCCATAAAATCTTTCCACACCTTGTTTATACTCTGAGCTTATCGTTTTCTTAATTTCGTTTATACGGTGTGCTATTTCTTTATTGATGCTAAAAGCTAATTAGATCAATATAAAATAAATCATCCTTGTCGCCAAGCGTCAAACACCAGTTTACCAGATGATTAGCTGCTTAACGAACTGGTAAATAAATTCTTCGAGGTAGAACTAAAAAGCATGTCACAACAAGTAAAAAGAATTGGAATTATACACATCGTTATCAGGAGCGAGGCAGTCAGTTAACATTAGCGATATCATTAATATTTTTTATAAGAATTTATTGATTGAGCCAACAGTATATAAGATTGGCAGTTAAGATCCTGTTATTATAATAATTCCCGTATTAGCTGAAAGTGTTTCAAACCATTTATTTACTTTTTAATTTATATTTGTCCTTCTTTTTTCGAAAAAGAGTTAACTTTTATTTAAGTTATAAGGTAAATATCCCAGTAATCGTGACCTTAGTTCCAGTAATCGTTTCGCCGTCAATCTTATTTTTTAAGCATTTATACTTGATTGTTATTGATTTTGATAATAAATAATGTTAAAGCTCGTTATTTTTTGTTACTAAATACTTTTTTTAAGATTGTTTATAATTATTTAGGTTATGTGCCATTTACACAATTACTGGGACTGGTACGATTACTGGGACATCTACCTTACGATAGCATGGTACGACATCGTTTTATTTTGACGCTAAACGTTAGGATTAAATGTTATTATGAAAAATGAAAAGTGCTTTTAACCTCTAACAATTGAGTCGACTAGAATTTTGAGTGAACTCTAAACTTTGTCAAAACCCAAAGACAATTTAGAATAATTTTATAGGCATTGTCGAAATTCCAAAGAAATTTACCTGTAAAAAGAGTCCAAGAACTTTAAAAAAAATATTCATTTAGAAACTATTCTTAATGTAAAGAAATCTTAATTTTTCATTTCATTTCAAATCATGGATTATTCCTTTCCTATTGACAGAGAGTGAAAATCTGCTTTTATCGGAGTTATCTGCGAAAATAGGAGCAACAGATTTTTCTGTAATATTTACAGAAACATTACAGAATATTTACAGTATATTTACAGAATATTTACAGAAATATTTACATAAATTTCAGTAACAATAATGTGTGGTCTGTAAATTTTACAAATTTAACAGGGAATCCTTTAAAATTTTCAAAAATATCTGTTAAGTTTAAGGTTACAGGCTTCTCTGTGAAATTTATAGACCAAACATTATTGTTGCTAAAATTTCTGCAAATTTCATTTAAAAAATTTGCTGTCCCGCTAAAATTCTAAAGCTGTTTTTACGTGTTTTTTATATCTGTATACCCTGATTCTAAAACGCGTACATGGAGAAAAAAATCTGTTGAATTTACAGATTTTTCCCATGTAAATTCAAGAGAAATAGTGACAGCATATTAAAGAATGTTTTTACTGACATTTTTGGTAAATCTTACACAATTTTCAGTAAGTCTAACAGATTTTCAGTAAAAATTACAGAAAAGCGTATGCTGTTTCGATTTCTGTAAACTTAAGGAAACTACACTATTAGCCATGGTAATTTTCAGAAACGTGTAACTGAAGTTTTATACAGTTACCATAATTGAAGTTTCAGATACATTTTTGTAAAAGATATTTCGTTAAAATAACGTAATTTTACGATACTTGTAACTGAAAATTCAGAAACTTGTAAAGGAAAGTTCCCTAAGACGGGCTACCTCTTAAGACGGCCGCCCTTAATATTTTTGTATGAAAACATTATATTCATCACTTATGTATGAAGATACATACTCAGCAGGATGCTAGTTATTTTGAAAGTGTTTATTTTTTGCATTGAAAGTAAATTAATGAAAACAGAAAGAAAAAATTATTTTTGTACATTAGAAAAGTACTTTTACCTGTTTTAGAAGTTGTGATTTATTAACTTCTAATGATTTGAAGGAGTAAGTTATTTTTTTGTGATAGATAATTTTGTAAGCTTTGCAACTGTTACTTGCGTTTTATTAATTATTATGCTGTTTAATAAAAATATTTTAAAAATTGTAAACTTGCGAAATTCCTAAGACGGACCTCGGTTAGGCTAGAAAACTGCTGATACAAGCGTAATCTGCTTTATCTATGAATTACCGACGGAAGACCGAAAATACGTCAGATATTTAAATTTTTCGCCATAATTACACTCATCGTTAAATTATGGGCCACTGTATTGGCAACCGGCTTCATGGTCGTTCACGCTTCATTTCATTTTTCATTTTTTGTACGTTCAGAGACTATATACGCGGTCCTGAAGGTTGACATAAGACTGCTCGCTCGTCGCTTTAAATCCAGTTCAAACTGGATTTTAATAGCATTGAACTGAGGACCGTCTACCCCCGAGCCCGACTCATAACTCAACGATGAGTGCAGTACCTTTCCTAACCTCTTTATTGATTTTTGCTCATTAAAAAGAAATGTTTAAAAATATGTTGTTTATTCATTTTATATCAGTAAATTATTGTTCTACGATGAATAACATTTGTCATTTTACAACTTTTTATAAATATTAAGATCGTGATTATTGTTAATAATTGTTTTCCGTCAGACCTTATTTAACGCTTATTTTATGTTTTATAATGAATTTTGAAGGAATAATATGTCAAATATACAGAATATGTTTAAACAGTACGCTACGAATAAAATTTATCAATATCTAGTGTTTAATTAAATAGCTTTTCTGATTTTTAAAAGGCGCCTATCTTAGGATACCGGGTTGCCTATGACGGGAAAAGTACATATTTTTTTCAACATCGAAATTTATTGCGTTTTAAACATTTTTTGAACTTTTAAGCATATGAACTTTGTAAAACAAACATGAAACTATGATATCAGTAATTGCTTTTGCTTCTGAAGTTCCTTAAATTCGAAAATTTTCGGAAAATATGGAAGGGGGCCCCGTCTTAGGCAACTTTCCCCTACCTGAAAATTCTGAAACTTGTAACTTAAAATTCTGAAACTTGTAACTTAAAATTCTGAAACTGCAACAGAAAAAATTTTACCTTCAGGTAACTGAAGTTTCATGTAGTTACTGTAACTGAAATTTTTGTTACAGTTTCGTAAATTTCAGTTACATTTTTGAAAATTTAGGAAAAATTTAAAAAAAAGTATCATTAAAATAACTTAATTTTACGATACTTATAACTGAAAATTCAAAAACATATACCTCAAAATTCTGAAACTTGTAACATAAAATTCCGAAACTGTAAAAAACAGTTTTATCCAAAAATAGAAAAAAATACATTCATAAATTCATGCATTTATGCATTTATGCAGTTACAGTATGTAATTGAAAATTTAGTTACTTTTTCATAAATTATAGAAATTTTTTATAAATTTTAGTTATAATTTCGTAAATTTAATATAGAAGGAAAATTCAGTGACCGTAACTGAAATTTAAGAAAAAAATCAAATTCAGTTACATTTTGGTAATTCTCAAATACAGTTTCTGAAAACATAAAAATTTCTGTAACCTTCGTAACTTATAAATTCCAGAAATTTACGAACATTTCTAACAGTGTAACTTTGAGCCAACTCTAAACTTTGCCGAAACCTAAAGAAAACAATAATTTCTGTAAATATTACCAAAAAAATCTGCTGCCCCATTTTAGCAGACGTTTGATAATCAAGCCGATTTTTTTCTCCGTGTTGAAAAACGCAAAATGTATAAAAATCTGTAAATTCAACAGATTTTTTCCCTGGGTGAACAAATTGAGAATCTCAAAAAGGGTATATTAAGGGGGAGTGATACGTGATTATGTCACAAATTACCGACGGGGTATAACAAATACACGGCGGCCCTACTTTTAAACAAATATATCAAGTTGAAGCTTAGGAGAATGATAGAAAATATGAATAACATATGAAAATATGTTATGTGTCATGTCTTCAAAATTTTGAAAAAAATTTGTTTCAAAATAATTTTTTGTCTTCAAAATTTAAAAAAATGACCACATAAAAGATGAACTCCATCATCTTTTCGATCATTCTCTTAAGCTTCAACTTGATATCTTTGTTTAAAAATAAGACTGATGAATATTTTTTATACCCCGTCGGTAATTCATGACATCATAACGTATCACGCCCTTAAAGGAGAAGAATTGTACTTGAAGGCTATAATCGTGTTTTTCCTGGATTAAAAAAATTCTTTTCTAAATCTTTAGAGCCGTTCTTCCATGATTTTTTTTTAAACTGTACACCAGTAACTTTTATTTTAGTATACAAAGAAGCATGGTGTACTCGATTTCACAAAAATATAAATAAGAAAATGCAATGCTCTCAAATAAGAGATAATTTTCTTATCACTGTAAAAAGTTGTGTTCCTTTTATATCTGGTCCTCTATTTTAAAGGTATTAATTTAGATTCAACACATTAAATCCTAAGGTATAATTTTGATCTCTGATTGGATCAATTAAAGCTGCAGCGCTTTAATCCGCATTCGCTTTAAAAAAAGTCCACATTCGATCAATTTCAACTGACGGTGGACACGAACCAACGTAAAGTTGTGCATTAAAGGATTTTTTCATCTCACATTAATCTCGAAATAATCGGCAACACTTTTTTAATACCTTATAATTTACTCTGTAGTAGAAGCTGTATTGCTTACATTGGGATTTATTCACGGAAAGAATTTCGTGTAGACTGTATGTGTACAACTGTACGTAGGCTTGGGCACAACTGTTATACCGATTTTGGCGCATCAGACGCGCCAAACTGAGGAGATAACCCGCCATCTACAAGAACGCGCATTTGGCTGCGCTGGGCGTAAAACACAATACTCTGTCTCTTTCTTCCGCTGTGAAAGAGAGAGACAGCGGCTGCGTATAGGCCGTGCGCAAACTAAAAACACGTCCATGTAGATAGGCAGTAAACAAAAGATGCACAGCTCCTGTATGTGCCTACCAGCACGTCTGCTGTCTCAAAACGGCGCACCAGCCGTGCCAAACGAATGGACATGATTCGTCCTAGCGTTTAGCACTGCTGGTGTGCTAGTAGGTACGTCTGCTGTACCGAAATTCTTTCCGTGTTCATGCTGTTAATTTCAATGCAAAATTATCCACAAATATGGTCCCAATTTAGGACTGAAGTGAGATTAAAATAAATGAGGGACTATTTTGGAGGTGTCCTGTTTTAATACCGATGTCTAGCCTTGAAACAGAACTTTTTTTTACAG
This sequence comes from Euceroptres primus, assembly GCA_037177015.1. NCBI lineage: Eukaryota > Metazoa > Arthropoda > Insecta > Hymenoptera > Figitidae > Euceroptres > Euceroptres primus. The sequence goes on from JBAGKK010492882.1 coordinate 9,213, forward strand.
TGATAAAAGCAGATTACCTCTATTCAGACCACCCCCGGGAGTTTAATTCAAGAGCATTTAATTTATAGAAAGGATTTGAAACACGCTAGGTCAGGTTCCCAACTTAATGGCGATTTTTCTCTAGAAGGGCTAATCCTGCGATTAACCGCGGAGCGAGGGGAGTCTTCAGCAGCATTTCATTCTCTTTCCATCAGTGATATTTTAATTCCGACAAGTTTTTCTAGTCGTGAGTACATAACCGCCTTTGGCTCAACATTTATATGCATCGTCATGCGGACATGTGCTAATTACGAGGCACTGAAAAAAAGAATTGGGTTAAAATGGAAAAGACGGTGGGGGAGTAGGCGATGATATGGGTGGCGCTTACGCTGAGACCATAATTGCTTTTCTGGGTAAACAAGCGCTCTAGGCGTACTATAAGAGGAGCCACGAAGCTCCAGGGTGCTCGTGCACGTATCAAACTTTGTTTTGTCACAGGAGGAGTCGTTTGCCACACGACGTAACTTACTGTTGTGTTTACTAAACGCAGTTACGTCGCTTGGCACCCTACTGCTTTTCCTGCGAAAATCCGACGCATATCCTCGTCTGGATTCTGGATGTACTCGGTGAGGATAGAGAAACTCAACCCCTTCCCCCTCTCTGGCAGGGCACTTTATTCTCAGTGCACACACCATTAATTTCTCGAAACGTGGCATTTTCGGCGAAATTTCAGATGTCTCTTTGTGCGCTGGAGCTTCTAGCTTAGAGTTTCGCGGGGGATACAAGTGTAGTTTGAAATTGTACGCGAAGGACGCGATCCGAAGTAAGTACTACTGAGGCACTGCGAAACCAGTCCGAAGAGAGTGGTCAACAGGGCGGATGTGATGGAAGCGGGTGGAAACTTTTTGAATCACTCCCTTTGCGAATGTAAATTTAAGCCATCGATCGTATCCAACCTCTATTTGTGCCTGTGTTGAGAACTCTTCTTGTATTATCCTATCTACTACGTACTTCGCTAGGGTTGACAATGTACTTCAACGAAACTGGAGAGGAATATTTTTTTAGCGTAAATAGAATTTCGTCGAATATAAACCTTGTCATTTTTTATTTAAATCAAGAATCCCTAGATTGGTTTGATGTAATTCTCCATTTCTTCCTAGTTTGAGCGAATCTTTTCAATTCCCAATGTGTGCTACACAGTAACGTGTACCTACAAAGTAGCTGGACAAGTTTCAAATAAAAATAATAGCTAAGTGAGCATTTATAATTTTGTTAATATATACGTTAAATTTCGTTCACATTGTGTACCTAAAAAAGAAATAAGTTGGATTTAGAAACTCGTCATGAAGGTGGCTAGCCAGAATTATTTACGAGAACGCGTTTACGATATGCGTGGACAACGCTCTAAAAAGGAAGTTTTAGAACACTTTTTAAAAGAAAATGTCGCTCATTCCACACTTTGTTCAATTTTCCAGCGTTATGTAAGTGGAAAACCATCCGGTCGCATTAAAAAGAGAGGTCGTCCAAACAAATTGGATAAGCCTCAGCTCCAGAAATTCAAGAAAGCTGCGGTAAACAAAATGGAACCATCGAATCGGAAGTTAGGTAGAAAATTCGGCATTTCTAAAGAAACAGTTCGTCAAAACCTAATCAAGGTTGATGTGCGTTATCATAAAAGAGTGACCGTTCCTCGATGCAGTGAAAAGTAACTAGAAGAAATCCCCAAAAAGTGCAGAATTTTGCGCCGAAAATATTTTAATGGCCACGGCATGTTGAGATAATTCTTGATGATGAAAAATATTTCTCTTATGCTTGGAATAATGGAGAGCAGAATGCGGGATTTTACCCAAACAATATCGCAGTACATCGTGGGATATTATTTTAATCTGCAGCAATATTATTTTGTTCTGAAGTGGATCATTTATTCTATTGTCACAGTCTTTTGTTTTTCGATTTCTCATTTTGCTGCAGATTAAAATGATACCTTGGGATTTTCTGTGATCGAGAAGACTCCTGACAACATACGATTTGCTGCTAAAGATAAATTTGAGCCAAAAAGTATAGTTTGTGTAACCATATCGGAAAAAGGAGTGTTTCAACTGCACATGCAAGACTGGTTGAAGAAAAAAGAAATCAATTTCGTCCCAAAATATGCGAATCCACCAAACATCCCGAAGGCTAGACCAATCGAAGATTTTTGGAGCCTATTGTGTCAGGCCATGCACAAGGGAGGTTGGGAAGCAAAATCCAGTGAACACCTTAAAGGTGTTCACTGGATTTCTTCACACAAATTATGTGAAAAAAGTTAACATCGATGTCGTTCAAACTATGATCCGAGGTATAAAATCAAAGTTACGCAAAATTGAACATCACGGTCCTTTGGTTCTTTACCAAAATGAAAAATAACATGTCTGTTGAATACCTTTTCAAAATAAATTAATTCCTTGCATAATAAAATACAATTTTATTTATTTATGTTTGAAATTTGTCCAGCGCTTTATTGGCACGCGTTATGTGTATCCCAGGGGGAAAAATTATGCAGAATCTATGCATATTGAACTATGGGTACTAAGGTGGTCCGAAAATGCATTGGAAATATTGTTTTCGAACTTTCATGCTCTCATAACAATGCTATAATCAATTAGATATTTGATTGAGGCCTTTTTAATCTCCATATATGTATATTACCATCGATGACAACATGTTTTCTCCAGAGAAGGAGGGGGAGGTGGCAGTTTGATAGTAAAATGTGTGGAATTTCAAATTTCTCTTTTATGCTTTGCAATAAACTTCGTGTTGTAATTCAAAATAAAATTTTTACAAGTCATTTATAGACCCCCTCTTTCCACCTACTTTTAATTATTCCATCCTTTGTTTTTATCTCTACTGTAAGATAGCCTGTTTGTTTAAATTAATATTTTTAAAACATTAACGAAAGAGTAAAAACACTTCACTTTGAAAAAAATAAAATATTATTTTAAAAATGATTCTTGTTCAGGTTCATTTATTATTTGTTTATAACTAAAAAGTTAAAGCAAAACTGAAGATTTCAGAAAAAAGCGCAACTTTCTAGAATTACTCTAAGAGAAGATAGTTATAAACAGTAATCAATGGTTAAAATAATTACGTTTTTTAACTTGCATTAATTATTACCTCACTAAGTAAAAAGTGGACAAAAAGTTAAAAATTTAAAAAAACGCAACTAGCTTGCATTACTATGGGAGAAAATATTTATAAATAATAATTTGTTTAAACAATTATATTTGTTAAATTGCAATTATTATTAACTCACTCTAAGCGAAAAGTGGACAAAAAGTTGAATATTTCAGAAAAAACCGCAACTTTCCAACATTATTCAAAGAGAGTATTATTAAAAATAATAATAAATTGTTTGAACAATTATGTTTGTTAACTCAAATTAGTTATTACCTCACTCTAATTGAAAAGTGGACAAAAAGTGTAAAATTTTATAAAAAACCGCAACTTTCTAGCATTATTCTAAGAGAATATTATTATAAATAATAATAAATTGTATATTATAATAATAAATAATAAAATAATAATAATAAATTTGAAAATTATTTCTGTTAACTTTAATTGATTTTTGCCTCACTCTAACTCAAAAGTTGACAAAATGTTGAAAAATTCGGAAAAACCCTCGACTTTCTAACTCTATTCTAAGAGAAAATTGCTAAAAACAATAATAAATTGTTTGAATAATTTATTTAAACATCTAATTATCAGCAGAACGTAGTATTTTATGTATTAGAAACAATTTGTATTTTAAAAAACCGCAAAAAATCATAATTATCGCCAAAAACTCGCAAAACACAATTTTTCACTTATGGGGTTTTTTTGGGACCCTATAAAACAGACTTATAGGCGTGATATTTAAAAAGTAATTATTCAGTTGTATTCTATAGCTAATTGAGTTTCAACTCGATTCACTTTATATTCACGATTCTAAATAAAATTTACAAAATCGTCTTTTTTTCTTATGGGAAATACATTTTAAACTTCATGGGGCTTGCGGAACCTCTAAATATTATTTTGGACCACCCTAATGTGTAACCTTCTGATGGAATGCATTTTCAATTATTTGAGAAAGAAAGATTGGGTCGAAAGTTTATTTAATCTTAATCACGTTAAGAAAATACGGAGAGAAAAATTTGTCTTAACATAAAAGTATCATCCTCTTGCAAGCAATTTTGGATCCAGTGAATATCCTTTTGACCCAAGCCGAATCAATTTTTCTAGAAGATTAGGTATTATCCGTTTACAAAAATTGTTTTGAATCGAATGAATATCCTTTTGACAGAAACAGAATTGACTTTTGATCGAATGAATATCCTTTTGACACACACCGACTGAATTTTTCTTCTAGAAGATTAGGTATCATCCTCGGTATCACCCTTTTGCAAGCAATTGTTTCGAATCGAATGAATATCGTTTTGACACAAATCGAATCAATTTTTCTACAAGATTAGGTAACATTCTTGTGCAAGTAATTGTTTTGGATCCTTCTGAAAAAAAGGAATAAAATTTTCTACAAGATTAAGAAGTTTGTTGCAAAAAGATTATGTTTGTTGCAACAGAATCGTTTTTGAAACAAGAGAAAGTTCTCTTAACCTTTAAGAGGAAATTCTAGTTGTATCAAGAGGATGTTTCTTGTGTCAAGAGGGCATTTCTCTACATGACATTACTCTTTGCGAAATTCTTAACATTTTGTTTGGACTGTTAGAAATATATGCAAAATTTTCGAAATCTTTAAGTTACGAAAGTTGCAGAAATTTTTATGATATTTACGATACCTTTCAGAAATCATATCTGAAATATCCAAAATATAACTGAATTTTCAAGAATTTGTCTTAAATTTCAGTTGCAATAATTTCTCCAAAGCAGAGAAAGAAAAATCTGCTAAATTAACAGGAGTCTAATTAAAATAGGGACAGCAGATTTTGTTCTGTTCAGTCGGCTCAAGGTGAGAAATACGTTTTTATAAATATTCGAAAACTTCTGTATTTTTAAGTTACGAAGGTTGCAGAAAATTTTATGAAATTTGAGACACTCTTCAGAAACAGGATCCGAAAATTATCAAAATGTAACTTTTGAATTTTCATGAATTTGTCTTAAATTTCAGTTGCAGTAGTTGAACTTTTCTAAATTTATGTTAAATTTACTAAATTTTAACTGAAATTTACGAAAAAGTATCTTAACTTTAAGAACAGGTAACTAAATTTTCAGTTACATGCAACCCAATAAAACTTCAGATACCTGAACATAAAATTTTTTCTGCTACAGTTTCGGACTTTAAGTTACAAGTTTCAAAATTTTCAGCTGTACAAGTTTCTGAATTTTCAGTTACAATTATTGTAAAATTACGTTACTTTTTTTTATAGTAAATTCATTAATCAATTAATCAAATTCATAAAATCAAAAAATTATTGTAAAATTCAGTTACAATTATTGCAAAATTACCTGAACGGCAATTTTTGTAAATTTTTCCTAAATTTACGAAAATGTAATTGAAATTTAAGAAACTATAACTAAATTGAAGTTACGGTAACTGCATGAAGCTTCAGTCCCATTTCTCTAAAAATTACCATGGAAATAATAATAAATAATTTGCTACATGCAAAACATTATTTATTAGTTTAAGAAGAGCGTAAAAAATGTTTTATGAAATTTTTATAAACATTAAGTCATTTTCATTTATTTACTTACTGACTGAAAATTCCGAATTGTGACATTCGGTCCATTTTAAAAGAATCTACACTAGAATGCCTTAAATTATAGTAAATATCTAATTATTTATTTAACATCTAATTATTATTTTCATTTTTCTAAAATAAACGAATGGTAACGTATACATTTTAAAAATGTATAAAAGATGCAAATGCTTCAGTATAAATACTTAAATGTGTTGAAAATTCCTGCAAAATGTTTTCGTAATATTGTGCCATCCGGCATCCTTTTATAAAGAAAGTTAGCCTTAATTATATCTTGCAAACCATTTTTTAAAGCGTTTTTTTATATTATGAACATAACAGATTTCTCTAATTTTCAATCCAGATCGACAAAACTTTCAGAAATTGTGCACTTTAGTGAATTTTACATCTAGGGAGAAAAAAATCTGCTGGATTCATAAAACTTTAGCTCAAAAGTACAAAAATGCTGACAGCGTAATATTTCTGTTGGTTTCACTGATATTCTAAATCTTACAAAATTTTCTGGACATCTGATTGATCATCACTAGACGTGTGCAAAAAAATTCGATCCGATTTCGATCCTACATTGGACGCACTTCGAATGTCAAAAAACCGACATTCGATCCGTTCTACGATCGGATCGGTTTATTCGATTCGATCGACCCACCGATCGAATGTCGAAAA
>JBAGKK010492893.1:0-15583 GCA_037177015.1 Euceroptres primus
GTTTTAATTGATTATAGATAAAAAGGAAAACATTTTGTATTTTAGAGAAGGAATTTTTCCTGATGAAGGCCCGCATTAAGAGCCGAAACGTCGAAAATATAACGATTTTTAAACAACTACAATCGTTTTTGTTTTTTTATATTGGACCGTAAGACCGAAATAATTGCATTAAAGAAACTTTCTTTAAGTTTGTTTGAAAACTCTAAGAAAATCACGAATGATCTTATGTCTCATGAAATTTTGTTCATCTTTAAATAGCAAGATGTGAGTCGCTTTTTGCGATGTTTGGCTGATGTTCTTGACAAACAAGAAAATTTTCGTTGCTTTTTGACTTAAGAATAACGAAACTTTTTCTTAGACTCGCCCTAATCAATAAGGCAGAATATAACCATAGGTGGCCACCTATGGGCTTATTCTCGAAGAAGTTAAGTATCGCAAAACATTGCTACGATTGCCTACGAACATTGCACATTGGCTACGAACATTGCCTACAAAACATTGCACATTGCCTACGAACAAGAGTTGCTAGATATCTACGAAGACATAAGATATTTTCGACACATGGTGGAAGAAAGGACCTTCACCATTTATTCTGACCACAAATATCCTACTTTTGCACTCCAGCAGAACTAATAAACAGTTCAGAAGTTTCGCTGTTCGGAAGAACAACTTATCTCGAACAGAACATCTCGATTTTATTGGTCAGCTTACCGTCAATATGACATGTCTCGGGGAACGAAAATATCGTTGTAGACACACTCTCAAGGATTGAAGAGCTAGCATTAGTCAGCGACTTTGCTACCCTCGCCAAATCACAAGAAGGAATGAAATTCCTTGGATGTGACTCGATGTCATGGTATAACTATGCATCATCCAGCTTCCAACGGATTAATCGAATGCATTTACCGACCTTCAAAAGCAGCGATCCACTATCATGAGACTGTATTTTTTGGATTCTCAGCAGCCTAGCGAGAAGATCTGAAAGTAACAGCTTTCCAACTTCTGTATGGTGAACCACTCCACCTGCATAAAGAATTCCTGGCTTCCCGTCGTGCACACGCCTTTGCCATCAGTGATTTCTCATAGTGATAAGTGATTAGTAATCAAAAAGGATTTCTATATACTTTCTACGTGTGCAATAAAGTTAAAAAAAATGTTCCTTTTTATGAATTATTGCTTTTTTCCAGCTTTTCATCCTTTCTTTATGAACGATAACTAAAAATACAGTTATAAAAAAAGAAAAGCATAAAAATGCATTTTAAATATATTATAATACTGTATCGTGATTTCATATTTTTATACTCAATCACTTCATACTCAAATATTTTAAATTCCTATTTCTACTCGAATTCCGTATTTAGCATTTCATATCTGCTACGTTCCTATGTCATCCGCACTCTGATATACATCTGGCATCGATACTTTAGTTCCTGTAAGCAAATCGTGATTATCGCCTAGGCTCGAAGACGCTCGATCCTGCGATTTTGTACCTAACATACCATGCTTTTGACCTGTTTCCAGATTCATGACAAGCTTGCCCTATTGCCAGTGTTTAGTTCGTGTCCGTTTCTCTGACCTTATTAATCACTAGGGCAAATTCGCTCTCCAGATACTTTAAATAATATTATAATCTTGCATTGACTAAATTTACTAAATTTATTTTCCTGCACCTTACACACCTCAAACATATGCTATTCAAATAGAAAAAAGGTACTTCGGACAATATTTTCAGATACGTATAACTATGGATATAAAGTGAGAATGCTCAATCAATTTCATCATCAGAGGCAAGGATCGGATGGAATTACATATGGATGCTATGGTTATACAAATGCACATGGAAATTTGACAGTAATTTTCTACATAAGCGACGGATGGGGATATCGAGTAGTTCATCCTGAAGAAGGTGTCATACTTTTCAGTTATAAGGCGAAACATGACCATAACAACCACGGTCAGAAACATTTTCACCATCGAGGTGTTTTGACTTCTTGGGAAGAATTACACTTTCCATCAGGTTGTGCAAGATTTGAAGGTATTCTTATATACTGTACATATATCAAACTAATAAATTTTATTTGTGTGAAATGCCATCTAATAGGACTAAACTTTTTGCGATTTTAAGTCCAATCGGAGTTTTACAACATGCCCCATAATATGGGGCATAATTTCTTAAGTTGTGGGGGCCCTTCCTGACTCGAAGTCAAGCAAAAAAATATCTACGACTTCATCTTCAGTCTGCTCTAAGCTCTTGAAGTTTAAAAAATTTCGTCCAAATTTGTTACACAAATAAATTTTTTTTGATTTGGAAGTAAAATACAGACTTTCAAATGCATTTATAAATATTTGCAGGCCTTGTTTGAATTTTCTCGAATATTGAAAAACGTTGCAGTGTTATGCAGGTTGCGATTAGTTGGCGATTAGTTTTGCTGAGAATTTTTACTGTGAACTATTAATTTAGCTTGAAGTTCGCTGTGGTGTATCACTTTAATTTAATTTTTTAAAGCTCTTTATTCGCTGTGATATGCTGTTGCTGCGTGTTTTGCCTGTTGTAAAACTTTATTGATTGATATATATTTAACTTTGTATTCGCTGAAATGCCGCTTCTTTGCAGTAAGACCAATGCTTGTGTGTTCTAGCTTAGGAGATGGGAACAGTCCCTCGTCAAGAGGGACGTCGCCTATAAAGTCCAGAAGCTTTGAGAAAAAGCTTTGATATACTAAGTATAGTCTATACGAGTAAGTCGGCGTCTTTCAAGTAAGCTTCTTGGTTTCTCTTTCCTCCATTCTTTTTTGTCTCTGTGGAGTTTTAATTCAGGGTTTGAGATTTTTCGTGTTCCTTTAATACTCGATTTTATACTTAATATGCCGAAATGTATTCCTCTTGAGCTACAAAGATATTAAAACACCTGACAATGTCACCACGCGAAGGAAGAACCATTGCAGGGAGCTGTTTATGTGCGCCAATGATCTCGCCTATGATCTCGCCTCAAAGTTTCGAAATTTCGACGGAAAACACCAAAATTGTCATTAATTTTAGTTCGGTTGAAGCGGCCGTATTTTTGGGGTAGAAGTTGTCACTTGCGATGAAAACTGACATTCAAAATGCCTCCTCTGGGGCCAGAAAATGGGGAAAATTCAGTATAATTATGCGGTTTTGGAACACTTTCCGTCCTCGTCTTTTCCTTCGCCTGGTGGCTCGCTGCGGTAGCGTAGCATTGTTGCGTTACACCGCTACCCCCAACCATCCATCTATGTACTACAGAAGCGCCCGCCCCCCTGTCTGACTGCCACACTCAGCCTGGTAGGCAGAAATGAGCCGGACAAGCTTTGACTTGCGCGCCTGACGTTCTTGCTTTAGCTTTCCATGTTTGCTTTACTGCAGATCACACGCTCACACATCTCATTTCGCTTCATTTGTTCGCCAGTTTCAGTGGAACTCCTGGTTACTACTTAAGCGCTGTATCTTTGACTCGGTCACTGATCTTTTATTTCTTAACATTTAACTGCATTCACGCCTGTATGCTCTGGATTCGCATAGCTTTTCATTCAGTCAACAGAATGTCACTTTTGAAGTTTGCTTTTCGTGGTGTAAACCATTGTCCGATTTTTAATGAAAACCCTAAGGATTTTGACGAAGTTAAACTCCCAGCAAAGAAAGATGTTCTCCTTTCCTGTCTACATTTCGGCCCCAAATTGGCTTAGCGTCCGAAAGTAACAAGGAGCCAGATTTTTCTTCTGTAACCCGACAAGTTGCAATCAAGCTAGATGTTATTTGGTATAAACCATCTTCTCCAACAGTAAAACATAACAGAATGATTCAACTAATTACACGCTGCCATGTAGTTCAAAAAACCACAAAACTTTTTGACATAGCCTTCTGTAAATGTGCTGACTTTTTCGCATGTACTTCCTGTTCCCGATCACCAGTTTCTTCTGGATCAGAGAGGCCTAAGAATTGGTTGCATCGGGTCAGTTGATTTACCTGTAACAAAAGAATTGATAAGAAGGGCTGAACGCTTAGACTTGAGACTTCCTCACATTTGTTTTTAAATGTCGGACAACACTTCGTTGATGATGAGGTAAGCGTTGAGGACAAAGCCGAGGACAGAATATCTAAGCCCAAATTAAACTTTACTGAAACTGTTATGATTGCTCAGAGATACAATGTAAGGGAGAGTGCTGCGGCATATATAATATCAACTGTGCTTCACGCAGCTTTAAAAGCTGGAATTATATCTTCTCAGCAATCTAGCGACATAACATCTGCTTTGATTGTGAACAGGAGGTTGTGAAATAAGGTTGTGACGGAACGAACACCAATACTGGTTGTAAAGACCTTCGAAAATTATAGGAATTAATAGGAAAACGTATGCAATGGGCTGTTTGCCTTTGGCATTTCGAAGAACTGCCGTTCCGAACTTTCTTCACGCATATTGACGGCACTATATTAAGCCCCAATTCTTATACAGGTCCCATAGGTTCAAAACTATCTGACTGAAAAGTTTTCAGTGGTGTCTTTCAAACCAATAAAATATGACTTACTTTATCCGAAAGAGCTGAGAAAACTCTATACTCTTACCTTGTCCGAAAGAGCTAAAAACTCTATAAGGACCTGAGGTATTTGTTCCAGATATCTCAGGCCATTGACTCCGGAGCATACCCGGAAGGGCTTGCCTCCATGATCCCTTAAAAACTAAACAAAGCTCGCTGGTTGACCAGTGCAAACAGAATGCTAAGGTTTGCAACTAAGAAACCAACCAAGAAATTCATAGAATTAGTGACATTCATACTTACAGTCTATGTGGTGATGCAATACAGGGTCAGGACACAGTCTTCCATTGCTGTCTTTGAGACGATTCATAGGTCTAGATACTTACGAAGAAAATACCAGGCTGTATTTCATTGATTCATTCAGATGAATGCGTTCTTCGTATTTCCAGAAAATGTTATTCTGGCCATGATGACTGATTGTCGACTTGCTGTCCGTCAAGACAAGGTTATCCCAAAAGTAATGCACAGAAGTACAGAATGCACACAAAAGTAATTCAGAAAATATATTTCAAAAACAGATTTCTGCTTTACCGGCCTTCAATATAATAGTCCCCCTACTTTGCAATGCAAGTTTCCCGACGTTTCGGGAGAGCTTCGATCCCGTTCAACAATTTTTCTTTGTTAAGCTGGCGAATGCGTTGGTTCACGACCGCTGATAGCTCATCTAAATCGTAAAAGCGAATACTATATTAGCTCTTTCAGTTTTGGGAACAGGTCAAAATTAGGAGGACTCATATCTAGACTATACGCTGCATGTCGAAGCGTTTCCCATCCGTAATCGGTCAACAAGGCCCGGACTGTGGCACTCATATGAGGGCGCGCGTTGTCGTGCAAGATGGACACACCACTGGCTAGTTTTCCAGGACGCAGTTTCCGAATCTTCGGCCTGAGAACTTTTAGTAAAAACGTTTTATAATATTCAGAGGTAACACTTGTACCTCGCGGCACCCTGTCTGTAACAATGACAACCTCCTTACCTCCTTACGAGTGTTCTTCATACCGGTAGATGGTTTCCTTGCACGTGGATAATCTTCAACGCTTTGTCTACTTCTTAAAAACCGATCACGCCAACGCTGCACAGTACTCCGATCTACAGTATCACTAACGCAAGCTTCTGTCAACGCAGAATGAATTTCAGACACTGTTTTCCCACGATATGCTTTGATTTTAATGTATGCACGTTGCTCGATATTTGAAACATGATCCGACTGCTTCTCCATGTTTTCGTCCGTATTTTCTGACATCTTGAACGAATCTGCGTAACACTTAGTAACAACGTATTCAAACTTAAATGACTCAATAACTTGATAACACTTAATTACAACGAACTTTCTGCGTTACTTACAACGCCTGTTAGAGCGCGCTGTGCATTACTTTTGTGACAACCCTCGTATAAGATTCTTAGTGCTCGAGAAGACGACGCAGAGAATCTTCATGACTACATTCGATATAATATCGTTCCCAGGCTGAATTTCGAGGCCAATCATTACACGGAAATGATTCTTTGGGAAAGCGCTGATGTTTTTATACATCAACGGACAGTGAAGTTGATCATTGAAGCAGCCTCCCGAGTGTGCGGCAGTAACGCCAGGGATTGCATCACAAGATCAACTTCACTTTCTAGGCAAGCTCTGCCAAAATTTCAATCAAAATACTAATTTGTGACAATTTTTCCCAACAGTGACGATTAAGATTAGTTAAGCTGGCCCTACGAATGGTTGGATGTGTAGAGCTGGCGGAGGAATTCTAGGTGAAGCCACCTTCACGTGGTGGGCTGTGGGTCGCTTGGCAAACATCGCTGGCCAGGTGAGCGAGGAGCTGCCAAATCGCTTAATTGTACAAAAATATGGCCACTTTAACCGAACTAGGATTAATTACAATTTTGGTGTTTTCAGTCCAAATTTCGAAACTTTGAAGAAAAAATTCTCACAGAAGATATTATCCGATTTGAAAAAAATTTACATCTGTAATATCCATGTTGGTGGGACTTCGCTCTGAAAAAAAGTGACAAAAAGAGGCACCCTAGTCCACACCCTCGCCTATAGCTTTTAATCCCCTCTTCTTTTTACCTCTTCCTATCTCTTTTCTATTTTTGTCTATCTCTTTCTATCTCCTCTTCTCTATCCATATGTAGCTCTTGTCTACCTCTTTCTTGAGGAGTACTTGTCTACCTCTTTCTATCTCTTTGCCAATCTAAATTCACGCCTCTTTTAATTCCTACTACCTTATCCCTGCCTAACCTGCGGCTATCTGCGTCTTTTTTTCTTTTTTTCCTCTTTTTTCCTCTTTTTTCTCTTCTTTTTTCTCTTCTTCTTTTCTTTTATTTCTCTCCTTTTTTTACTCTTTTCTTTTTTAATCTCGCTTTTCGATCTCAACCTTTCCCTTGTCTATTGAGATAGAGCTATAGAGATAAACGGGAGTCTATCCCGCCTATCTGTTTTAATTCCTACTTCTATATCCCTCGACTATTCCCGTATACCCGTCTATCTTTTTCTACCTCTTTGTCAGTCCAGATTCACGTCAATGACTTTCAATCCCCTATTTTTATCTCAATCTCTTCCTTGTCTATCTACGTCTATATTTTTCTATTTCTATTGGTCTTGGCGTAAATATTTTTTAATCAAGAAGTTAATTAAACGATATATTACTTTGATAAAGTAACTGCTTCCAAAAATTCTTGAACATCTAACATTTTTTGAACTTTTCAGCAAATTTAATACATATTATATCTTAATTTTGAAAATTTGTCACTTGGTTGCTTTTTCTTACCACTACTCTTCAGCTATCTTTTAGATTACCCATTCTATAGAAATAACTAAAATAAAAATTTTCTGCAGACTGAGAAGACGGGATTGAAAGTAGGAGTGATGAGTGATATGTGACGCGATCTAAGAAAAGGGCTCTTAGCGTCCAAAAATCATTTTTCGAATTATGATCGTTTTAGATAAAATAAACTTCACGCATTGCGATTATGAAGTCAGAATGACTTTCTATGCATTTTGTTTTTACTCAGTGAGCGCTTTTCGTCAGCGGTTTCGAAATACGTTCGAATCCTCTCTCTTCATTCTCACACGATCACTCTACCCGTGTCTGTGAATTGCTAGAGCTTCGGATGCGCTCGGCTGAGGAAAAGAGACGCATTAACTGCGCCGATACGTATTGTCTGCGCCTGCCAGAGGCAACCGAACACACGGAAACTAGTCTCGAGATAGTATGCGTAGATAGAGAAAGTAATTAATATCGGAAGCTCTAATCGGCTCGTCGCAGAGTAGGCCATAAAAGGTGTCTATGGAAAAATCAGTCTATAGGCCACAATTTTAATTCAATTTTAATGCTTTTTTTTAAATCAAAGCTAACAAAATTTTCCAAAATCGGTCAAGGTCGATTTTTAAAAAAGAACAAATCCACAGGAATAACTTTCAGCGGTATCCGTTGATTAGAGAATATTTTTGTATTATTATGAACAATTTAGTTAAGTTACAATTTGTTAATTTAACAATTTAGTTAATTTAATTAAGTCTTTTGTACAGAATTAGCTCCTTTTCGTTGCTTGAAACTGATATTTTTTGCAGGAAATGTGTGTAAAATAAAGCTGAATTAGAAACTATAGAAAATAAAATATTATCTAGTCATAGTTTAAACAAATGTTATAAACAAATTCACATTTCGACTATTATTTAATAAATGTAATGCGTTTAAAATGCAGGTTTGATTACAAAAATCTTGTCAATAGTATTTTGCAGTGCCAACTTGATGTTGCACAAAAATTTTCAATTATTCAAACAATTTTAATTGTTGTCAGTTTATCAGTTTTCACTTCAGAGATTTCGTTTTTGGCCTAAAATAAACTAAAAACAGCAAAAAATGAAGCATATCTTCTATCATAAAAATCAGTGATGATTTTCTGGTGTTATTTCCTCTGCACTGTTTAAAATCTTTGTTTCTAGCCTCTTGGGCTTCTTCGAAAAGTTGCCCGATAGGTGTCACGTTTTGCCGCCTTCCCGTCGTTAGTAGAATTTTATCTTGTATAGTTCGTTTTTATCTTCAAAACTCGCTTTCTGAACATCTGTTTTGACTTGCCACTCCTTAAATGGCAGGCGATAAGAAATCTGTAGTATGCATTCCATGAAATGGATCCATGCATGCAAAGTTTGTAACCCGTACTGGAATGCACCCACATTTTCTTCTCTAATTCTTCCTTTTCGCACAAGGTTCATTTCTGAGGATTTTGCCTCACAAACAGTACAATTTGATGAAGGAAAAGTGTCAGTAATTACTTAGCAAACTTTTCCGGCAATCAAGGTACACATTAGTTCGTACTTTACATTATAAACAGTATCATTGATTGCTTTTTTTTACCTGCTCTTAATCGTTTGACTTGCTTTTTAATTTTCTGAAGTTCATTTAAAACTCTGTCTTTTGTCTCTAATGCAAAATGGAATGATATAGGCAAGCAAGTGTTGGGAAAGGAAGTTCGAAGGTTTTCCCAAACTGTTATTGATTCGTCTGCGGATTGAAGAGAAAGCGGAACCATTGACATCAAGAATAGGCTAGAAGTAGAACTTTCCTTATTTTCTAATTTACATGGATAAGGATTTATTCCGGATATCCCACTGCAACCGCACTTAATTTTTGATTTTAAGTTCTTTACATAATCAGGTAGTACCTTAATTTTCCATACTCATTTAGCTGTATGGTGCAGTAATCCCTAAAGTTGTAGATTTGCTCCTATTTTTAATTGTTGAGCCTGGTGAATAGCACTTCGTTTTGGAATTTGCAATTTTCTTATACGGAGGAAAAACATTAATATTTTTCTCTTTTAACCGTTTCCTCAGGAATTCGTATTTATTTTTGGAAAATTTAAAATCTGTATAAAGTGCAAGTACTTTGTCATCCGTAAATAACGTCGAATTTGTAGCTTGTCGTATTCCCGCTTTTGCTTCCTACACTTCTAATTCTGGTCTGCTTTTACTCAAAACTAAGTCTGTAGCGTAGACAATGCAGGATCATGTAAATAAAACGAATATCAAGAAAAAGTGAGGATCGCAGGAAACAAATAAGGATCACAGGAAACAAATGATAAAGGTTTCTGCTTGTGGATACGAAACTTTAAAATCGTGATTAAATTAGGTTAATCGAGGCTTAACTTTATAATCAAAGTTGTAGGATTCATTAGGGATAGAAAGAGGCGGTTTTCTGAAAATTTAAATTTTTTGAAAAACTAGGTTTTTGCAAATACAAAAAAAAGTGGTTCTAATATGAAATACCTACAAAAATCGTAAAAAACAAGAAATATTATTAGATAATCCGTATAAAAAAATTTTCTAAGGTAATTTAGGACACGTACAATTATAAAAAAAATTATTTGCAATAATCGCACACCCACAGGTCCGATATTGCACTGGCATATGCTAAGTGGACCTAGTTGCAACACATAGACTGAATTTATTTAACATTAAAGTTAATTCATATTCAGATATAATTTTATATTATTGTAAGTTTTTAAAAATGTGGGTTATTTTCTAGATCAAAATTGTATTCCGTAATTGAGCTACTACTACCTGCAACATGTTTACGTCTGTCGAATATAACCTCTAGACAGAAGAGTCCCATTTATATATATTGCACTTTATACTTTAGCAGATTATTATATTTATTATATTTATATTATTATTATATATTATTATATATTATTATATTTAGCCTATTTTATATTCGAGCCATATTTCATTTTCAAACTATCTCGTCTATAAAATTCTACCATAAACAATAATTCAAAATATTTTCAAAAATATCTTTGAAGTGATACCACCTGAAAATGTCAGGGGCCTAATGACAGGGGCCCAAATTTTCAGCTTTTTGCTGATTTTAGCTATGCACGCCGAGATTCAAATATGAATAAATCATTTAGAACTTCGTCGATTTTAAAAAACTGTGGGTGATTTGGAAAGCTCCTTCTATCCACTTTAAAACTGCATTCTTTAATTTTTTTCCAAATCAAAATTCAGCCTCGATTTTTCCAAACAAATAAATTTATTCGATTTTTTGACAATTTCGACATATAATCAACATTTTCCTAAATAGTCTTAAAAAAAAAACATCTTTCCCTTTAAAAGCCTATATTGTCCGAAATAGGAAAACTTTTCTTTTGACAGAAGCAGATTATCATTGTACCCAATATCATTGTATCAAGTGTAACCAACCCAAAAAAAAAGTTCTCCGACAAGTTTTTAAATTAGACATAGGGATGGTTTCAAAAAGAATTTCTAGATAAATGTCCAAAATAACAATTTGCAAAGTAACAAAGTACCCAACAAATTTTTAATTATATTTCTGACTATTGGGACCGTAACTAGCAACCCTGCAGAGGCACCCCTATTATTCAAAGTTTCGAAATCAAATCTAGGGGTGGTTTAAAAAGAATTTCTAGATAAATGTCAAAAATGACAATTTTCAAAGCACCAAAGTCACCAAAAAAAGTTTTAATTTCATTTCTGACTATTAGGACCACAACAGGCAACTCTGTTGAGGCACCCTTATTATTCACAAGTTTTTAAACTAAACCTAGGGGTTGTTTTAAAAAAATTTCTAGATAAATGTCAAACATGAATATTTTCAA
Organism: Euceroptres primus; assembly: GCA_037177015.1. Classification (NCBI taxonomy): domain Eukaryota; kingdom Metazoa; phylum Arthropoda; class Insecta; order Hymenoptera; family Figitidae; genus Euceroptres; species Euceroptres primus. The sequence continues at coordinate 11,173 of JBAGKK010492893.1, forward strand.
AGTACCAAAGTCTCCAAGAAATTTTAATTTTATTTCTGACTATTAGGACCATAACTGGTACCCTTCCTGAGGAAACGCTATTACTCACAAAAAATATTTAATTTTATTTCTGACTATAACTAGGACCATAACTAGCAACACTCCTAAGGCAACCCTATTATTCACAAGTTTTTAAATTAAACCTAGGGGTGATTTGAAAAGAATTTCTAGATAAATGTCAAAAATGACAGGTTTTAAAGTACCAAAGCCACCAAAAAATTTTTTATTTCATTTATGACTATTGAGACCACAACAGGCAGAACTCCTAAAGCACCTTTATTAGTCACAAGTTTTAAATTAGATATAGAGGTGGTTTTAAAAAGAATTTCTAGATAAATGTCAAAAATAACAATTTTCAAAATACGAAAGTCTCCAAAAAATTTTTAATTTTATTTCTGACTATTGGGGCCATAACTGGCAACCCTCCTGAAAAAACCTTTTTATTTACAAGTTTTTGAATCAAATTTAGAGGTGATTTAAAAAGAATTTCTAAATAAACGTCAAAATAACAATTTTCAAAGAACCAATGTCCCAAAAAAATTTTTCATTTTATTTCGAACTATTGGGCAACTATCCGGCAACCCTCCTGAAGCACACCTATTACTCACAAGCTTTTTAATTAAACCTAGGGGTGGTTACAAAAAGAATTTATAGATAAATGTCAAAAATGACAATTTTCAAAGTACCAAAGTCACCCAAAAAGTTTTAATTTCATTTCTGACTATTAGAACCACAACAGGCAACTCTGTTAAGGCACCCTTATTATTCACAAGTTTTTACATTAAACCTATGGGTATTTTTAAAAAGAATTTCTAGATAAATTTTTAATTTCATTTCTGACTATTGGGACGATAACTGAAAAATCTACTGAAGCACCGCTATTACTCACAAGTTTTTAAATTAAACAAAGGGATGGTTTCAAAAAGAATTTCTAGATAAATGTCAAAAATGACAATTTTCAAAGTACCAAAGACCACAAAAAATTTTTGATTTTATTTATGACTATTAGGACGATAACTAGCAACACTACTGAGGCAACCCTATTATTCACAAGCTTTAAATTAAACCTAGGGGTGGTTTAAAAAAAATTTCTAGATAAATGTCAAAAATGACAATTTTCAAATTACCAAAGTCACCGAAAAATTTTTAATTTTATTTCTGACTATTAAGACCATAACTGGCAACACTTTTGAGGCACGCCTATTATTCACAAGTTTTTAAATCACACCTAGGATGGTTAAAAATGAACATTTTCAAAGTACCTAGGTCACCAAAAAATTTCTAATATCATTTATAAATATTGACACTACAACAAACAACCGTCCTGCGGCACCCTTATTATTAACAAGATTTTAGATTTAACCTAGGGGTGGTTACAAAAATAATTTATAGATAAATGTCAAAAATGACAATTTTCAAAGTACCAAAGTCCACAAAATATTTTAATTTAATTTCTGACTATTGGGACCACAACAGTTAACCCACCTGAGGCACCCTTATTACCTACAAGTTTTTAATCAAAACGTAAGGGTGGTTTCAAAAAGAGTTTCTAGATAAATGTCAAAAATGACAATTTTCAAAGAACCAAAGTCCCCAAAAAATTTTAAATTTTATTTCTGACTATTAGGACCATATCGAGCAACCCCCCTGAGGCACCACCATTTTTTACAAGTTTTTAAATCAAACTTAGGGGTGGTTTAAAAAGAATTTCTTGATAAATTTCGAAAATGACAATTTTCAAAGTACAACCGTCCTGAGATAGTCCTGTAAAAGATTTTAAATTTAATTTCTGACTATTATGACCATAACGAGAAATCCTCCTGAGGCACTTTTATTATTCACAAGTATTTAAATTAAACCTAGGGGTGGTTTAAAAAGTTTTTCTTGATAAATTTCGAAAATGACAATTTACAAATTACCAAAATCACCAAAAAATTTTTGATTTTATTTCTGACTCTTAAGACAATAACTGGCAGCCCATTTGAGGCACCCCTGTTATTCAGAAGTTTTTAAATCAATCCGAGGAATGGTTTAAGAAGAATTTCGAGATAAATATTAAATATGACAATTTTCAAAGTACCAAGGTGAATAAAAAATTTCTAATATCATTTTTAAATATTGGGACTACAACAGGAAACCGTCCTGAGGCACTCATATTATTTACAAGTTTTTAAATTAAACCTAGGGGTGGTTTCAAAAAGAATTTCTAGGCAAATGTCAAAAATGACAATTTTCAAAGAACCAAAGTCCACAAAAAATTTTAAATTTTATTTCTAACTATTGGGACCATAACTGGAAACTCTCCTGAGGCACCCTTATTACTCATAAGTTTTTATATTAAACCTACGGGTGGTTTTAAAAAGAATTTCTAGATAAATGTCAAAAATGACAATTTGCAAAGTCAACAAAAAATTTTTAATTTTATTTCTGACCATTAAGACCATAACTGGTAAATCTTTTGAAGGACCCCTATTATTCACAATTTTTTAAATCAAGCCTAGGGGTGGTTTAAAAAGAATTTCTAGATAAATGTCAAAAATGACAATTTTCAAAGTACCAAAGTCACCAAAAAATTTTTAATTTTGTTTCTGACTATTAAAACCATAACAGGCAACCCTTTTGTGGCACCCCTATCATTCACAAGCTTTTAAATCAAACCTACGGGTGGTTTAAAAAATTTCCAGATAAATGTTTAAAATGACAATTTTCAAAGTACGAAGGTCACCAAAAAATTTCTAATAACATTTCCAAATATTGGGACCACAACAGACAACCGTCCTAAGGCACCCCTATTATTCACAAGATTTTAGAATTAACCTAGGGGTTGTTTTAAATAGAATTTCTGGAGAAATGTCAAAAATGACAATTTTCAAAGTACCAAAGTCCCCAAAAAATTTGTAATCATATTTCTGATTATTATGATTTTATCGAGCAACCCTCCTGAGAAATCCTTATTATTCACAAGTTTTTGAATTAAACCTAGGTGTGGTTTAAAAAGAATTTCTAGATAAATGCCAAAAATGACAATTTTCAAGGTACTAAAGTCACCAAAAAGTTTTTAATTTTTGTAATATATTTGTAATATATTTGAGGGTTAAGATAATAAATAGACATTAGTTGAGTCGATAGTGTTTATTAAAAGTCCTTTGAATTACCGTTTACATGTTCTGAGTGAGAACCCAAGATCGACTGACTCGAGCACGATGAAAAGAGCCTGATATCCCCACTCCACATATTTCGTAATCATTATATATCCTAACGATGATTCCATAAATATTCGCATACATTGCACTCCCTTCTTCTAGTTTCTTTTAATAAATTATCGACTCATTTTATATAAGTGCATTGCTAATAAATTCTTACATCTACTATTTACAAAGTATATACAGTTTAAGTAGGATTTGCTACTTTCTTTTTTCCGCAGTAACAGCGCTATTCGAGTTATTATTTTGGTTCACAATTTCGCCTTTCGCAATTTGATCTATATGTCTCTTTTGAATTTTTCCTTCAACATCGATTAAATATACTACATCTAATAATCTGTCCACCACCTCTCCCCTCGCCCACGATCCTGTACTAGTATTTCCTTTATATTGTCTGACTCTAACTAATTCTCCAACTTCAAATGCGATTTTTCTGTTACCTTTTTTATTTTGAATCATACTTTCTTGCTTCCTTTTTGAATGTTCTTCTACATCCGGTCTCAGTAGATCTAATCGCGATCTTAATTCTCTTTTTAGTATCAAAGACGAGGGCGTCTTTGTTGTGCAATGAGGTGTTCTTCTATAATCAAATAAAAAGTTCAATATTGCATCTTGAACTGAATTCCTAGCTTTAATACTTTTTGTTACACTTCTTTTAAATGTTTTTACTATATTCTCCGCGTCACCGTTACAAGCAGGATGATAGGGCGGTGAGAGAGTGTGTCGTACGCCGTTTACATTTAAGAAATTTTCAAAAATGTCGCTAGTGAGTTGTGGGCCATTATCCGTATACATGTGTTTAGTTAGACCGAATTGACAAAAAAGTCGTTTTAGTTGCATAACGGTAGTTGTAGCATCTGTCGAGGGCATATAAAAAGCTTCGACCCACTTAGAGTATGCGCATACAACTATTAAAACATCTTATTAAAAAATGGTCCCAAAAAATCAGCATGTATACGATCCCATGGTCTTTCCGGACGTGGCCATATTTGCAACGGTGCTTTAGGTGGCGAATCTCTAATCTCAGCACAAAATTTACAACTTTTGATTAATGTCTCAATATCGTGATCAATGTTAGGCCACCAAATATACGAACGAGCTAAACTTTTAGTTTTTACTATCCCCAAGTGGCTTAAATGTAACTCTTTTAAAACGTCATCTTTTATATT